>VSDK01021216.1:1277-14271 GCA_009767595.1 Symbiodinium kawagutii
AAGGCTGAAATCGACACTAACAAACTAACAGCAGTTGATATACCATTCTCTTCACGTTCCCTTCTTCCTGTGGTCTGGGGTTGCTGCATATCAAGCAAGAAGTTGAAATATGTTCGCACCCAGTGAAAAACTGTACTGCAATAGTCGCTGATATGAATAGGTCCATCGAGATGGAATCATCACGTTGGGTTCCCCTAACTCAAACACCATTGTTCAAGCCTCCGCCATGGTTTCAGGCAATCGCTTGGCTCGAAAAACACTCCCCGCTTACGGATTTCTACCATGCATGGCTCCAAAACGCTTCCCACCAGCCGCAGCTACAATACACTAGCATGTATATTTCACTCGACTGAAATGGGACCCATTCCCAAGAACTATGTCTCCGAATTCTTCTCGTGGGGTGACGTCGGACCAAATTCAGCCAAATTTGTTCCGTGAGCTGGGGTCTGAATGAGAAACCAGCCCCCAATCGATTCCCCCGTCCTAGGATTGACCGGAAGCCATCGGAGCATGCGTGGTGCTTCGTCGTCCATTGTGGCGATACATCGTGGTCTGCGCCTTGCAGGACCGACTGATTCCAACCAAAGACAACAAACATTGAATCTCCATAGTCCCCCATAGAAATCAGAATGGACCCTTTCCACATACAAACAACAAACGTCGACAAACGATTCATTTCCGCTGATATCAAATCTGAACAAAAACAAGCATGGGTTGTTTTCATATGTTCTCCATAAGTATATCCATATTACTTACATTCGGGTCTCAACAAGCAAGCACAATTGAACAGTGTGTAAGCTTTCCTCAGTCACAGCAAAAGTTTCCGTGATTCTGCGCTACATCTCTCCTCACCAACGGTCACTGCAGATGGCACCACTCGGTGAATGAGGTTGTTGGCAAGCATCAAGCAAATGTGACCTGAAGCTGTGCGACTGAATCACATCATGACACCTGCTCAAGTAGTAGTAGCACCAAATCATCCCCGAAAAATGGTGTGTTCAAACAGAAACAGCTGAAATGATCGAGAGCAAATGTTTGTTGGCCTTAAGGGCTTCCCCCCAATGCGGTCACATCAGTCACCAGCAAATCTGAGGACATCCGCAATGATGGCGAAGCATTGGTGAAAACCCTGAAAGCCTTCGTCCACCGTTGCGACAGGCTCTAAGGAATCGACAATACCATAAAAGTACGCAGAGTATGTAGGCCGAAGACAACCCACATAATCATACATAAATCATCAACCAACACGCCCAACACACAAGCAAAGAACTTGCAGAAAAACTGCTATCTATGCATCTACGTGCTGGGTTGGTTCTACCACCAGCGATATTGGTTGATTATGAGCACTTCTCGACACAAGTAGGATGGACATCGATGGACAATAATCAAAAAAAATCCAAGAAATACGACTTCCGAAATCATCGGTGATACTCCAAAGAAGCAAACATGTATATAGAAGAAGTACAACCATGCTCAACTACCGGAAGCCACCAGGAAGAAGCGCTGGAAACACCGGCCACTGAGACTTCCAACTGTCAATGTCTGCATCGGGTCCGAAGTACTCGTGGAAGCCACCAGCGTATCCTTTGCCAATGCCGTGGGAGTGATACCTGGCAATGTGCGACGTGTCGACGGGTCAGGCTTGGCCGCTTGGCCCAACAGAATGAGAATCCAATCCGTATATCAGACATGATTAGATGCTGAGTGAGTAGATTAGATGTATGTGTAAGATTGTGGAAGGTGGCTTCATAAGATAATAACAACAACAACAACAACAACAACAACAACAACAACAACAACAACAACAACAACAACAACAACAACAACAACAACAACAACAACAACAACAACAACAACAAAAACAACACAAACAACAGCAACAACAGCAACAACAACAACAACAACAACAACAACAACAACAAGAAGGGCAAATGGCTCACAATCCGGAGCAAGCTGACATTCAAAGGCCTCGAGTTCAGCACCATTTGGACAAGCACATTATGGAGGTGACGCCATCAAATCCGAAGCCATCAAATTGATACTCCTCAGAATTCAAGGCTGCTCTGTCTTGATCGCTTGGGTCTGAAGCAAAAACACCATGCACTCCCTGTAAAGTCCGTGCTCATGCAACAAAAGCTGTGGTTCCCCATCCTCAAGGCACCCTTTGACGTTAGAGAGGCATGCTGAAATGTGCAATGTCACAACTGAGGCATGCTGAACTCAAGATGCATGCAGAGTCCCCCACTCAGTTTGTCACGAGAGAAACCATATGCTTCAAGTCGCGTGAGCTTCGTAAATCTTCAGGTTCTGGCCTCACTGCGCAACAAAATCATGGCAGAGAGCAAAAATGTGGCTGTTTGGCCCATGTCTGCACTCGCCATCCCTTCACATGGAATCTTGGGGTTTCAAATCTGTCTCAGGAATTTACCAGGTTGGGATGAGGTGTGCATGAATCGGGCACCTTCATCACATCATCTAGGCAGCTCTGCATATGTGCATGTCGTGAATGTCGTGTATGTAAATCATACAAATACACATTTCAATGTATGTATGTGTATGGATCTCTCTATCCAATGCATATATGTGGCTTACATGTGGTTTCCCGAAGTTTCAGCGCACAGCACCTTTTCGCGGAGGAGTCCGGCGGGAGTTCAATTGCAAGCGACTGCAGGTCTCTACAGTGAGACATCTCATGTATTAAATGAATGTGGGGTTTCCCACAGAGATGCTCTCAAAATTTCCCTGAATTCTCGGAAATAAGGCAGGCCAGCAAATGACTAAGCTGGTCAACGCCTTTTGCCAAAAGGCCTGGGGCAAGATTTTCATTCGGATGGGGCCATGAAGCTGCGAAAGATTGCCCCGTTGGTGAAGGTCTGAAGATGCGACAAACTTGCGGCGCGAAGCCAACACAAGCGGATCTCCCAGAACAGAACTCACATGACGGAGCATTGTGCATCCAAGACGGGCGTCCTCACGCCGGCTCTTGGGCCCAGACTGAAGCCAAAGCCAAAAAGAGTGATTTGGAGGCCATCTGGCCCCACGCTCGCACCACAGTCCAAATTCAGGCCAACTCCCACTTGGACAGGTCCAGCACTGGCTTCTGCTCTGGCCAAAGTAGCCCTGGCATGGGCTTGCAACCCAGCTGCTCCATAGGATGCACCAGCAGAAGCAGTCAGAACCTCTGCGCTTGCTTGGCAGATGGAAGCCTGTGCGCGAGCCTCTGCCCCATTAGTGTTTGAATCGGGGAAATTTGCTTATAGTTGGGGGAAAATAGTTTCCGAGTCGGGGGAAATAGTTTCGGACAAAATAGTTTTTGAATCGTAGTTTCTGAATCGCCAATAGTGTCCGAATCGGTCGTTGATCGAGTCCTGAGTGAATTTGACCTCGTCAGGCTTCAACGTTACCTTCTGCGGGCCTTCGAAAGGCTTGTGCTTCACCACTCCAAGGCTATCAGCAAGATCTCTTGCTGCCCGAGCCTTTCCAGGCTGCAGTCAAAAAGTCCACAAGAGCGGCAGAGAAACGATATGGATTCAGCTCTGCGGAAGTGCAATGCATGGCGCATGATAATCAACGTTTCACCCAGGCTGTGCAAAAACAAAAGCATCCAACACCATCCACTATTTCCACAGGGACCAAGACCAACAAGCAAAACCTGTCCGGGCCGGCGCCTGCTCTCGCCTCTGTCTCTCTTCCTGCTCCTCAGCAATTGCTGCAACTTCTTCGCGGGCATCACCTGCTGCAACAATGTTTGCAGCTTTCCCCTATCTGCAACTGTGAAAATCCTTCATTTTGTTCTCAACCTCCCGCCTGGTTGCTGTCTTTGCGGTTGCATTTCTAACCAGGCAAAGTGCAAGAAGAGATTGGACGTCTTGAGCAGAAACTGCATCCCCCAAGGAAAACATGATATCTTCTGCACAGTAAGACATTGATTTCTCTTTCGAATCTTGGAGCTGCTCCCACTCGATCTCCCCGTGATTCACGCCACTGCTGTGCACTGGGCGCTTGGCTGTGGGACGAAAATGTCAGGGTCAGCCTCCCGAGCTCAGCATGTCACATTTCAATCCTATGACCAGGTGAGTTGCCATCACAAAGCTCCAACAGGGCAGCAATTACTTGCATGGTGCTTCGGGATGCTCGGGTGCCTCAAGGACAGCCTTCTTTGCAACCACGGTAAAGTCAGGGCTTCTTCCACCCTAGTCTTGCTTGTCCTGGCAAAAGTTCAGCTCATGGAGAGCGAAGCAAAGCTCATGTAAACCTTAGGCGTGTAAACCTTAGGCGCGCTATCAAATTGGTGACCCTGGGCATTTTGAAGAAGTAGCGTCCCCAACAAGCTGGATTTCTCAGGGTCTCTTGCTTCGAGGGTGTGGGGAAATTCTCTTGCTTTCGAGATCTCGGATGAAATCTTACCATTAAAATTCCATGGCTTGGTATACAGAGTCGCCTCGAGCGAAAGGAAGCCCCACAACAACTGCGATGCAACGTGTTGACACCTCGGTGCATGAAATGCTTCAAGCAGAACGTAGTCTGTGTTCCTGTCTGTTCCAGGCACAGGTCACTTGTCCATCGGATGGGGTCCTTTCTTAAGACCATGCTGCGCCGTTGCTGAGGTAGTGGCTAAAGCGGCATTTAGCTGAAGCTCTTGCTCTGGGGTGGCGCTTTACCAAAAGGCTTGGCTGCTGACTTTCGTCCTGCGATCAGTGGCCTGAAGTCTGAACGTTTTGGGATTCAATCAATTCAGTCAGTTCAATTCAGTTCATTTCAGCCCATCTCCTAGCTTTCATGCGCTGTGATCATCAGCGATTGCTTGGACCTGGCATTTCGCCCTGTGACCATGAAGCTCTGCAAGTTTGCTAGCTAACCGCTGTGAGTACATCTCAAACTCATGCCTGTTCCTAACAGGTTGAAGCTCAGTGTTGGCGGTACCTCATCATCAAAACTCTCAGGCAGAAACCTTCCATCCGTCATGCACTTGATCACGGCATCTGGACCGGTTTGGTACTGGGGTGAGTCAAAACTAGGTTCACAAGGCTCAAAACACAGCAAAAGCAGTTGCGACGATCTTATCAACCCATCAGCCATCAACACCAATCAATCCAATTCAGATCAGGGCGCGTTGTTTCGTTCTCGTTTGCTGATCATGAAAACAGCAAGCGAACATCAATCTTCCCGCCTTGTCCACAGCTGCCTTGTCACTGTGGGATCCGTGACCCGTCTTGAGCTGAGGTCCTGACCAAGGCTGAAGTCGACACTAAAAACAGTTGACATACCATTCTCTTCACGTTCCCTTCTTCCAGTGGTCTGGGGACCTTCACAGCAAGGCAGTTGCTATCGCCCTCCACTTACCTGCCACTGTTTTCTCGTTGCTGCAAACCAAGCAAGAAGTTGAAATATGTTCGTAGGCAGTGAAAAACAGTACTGCAATAGTCCCCGATATGACCATCTTACGTCTTCTTATCATAGGTCCATCGAGATGGAAGCTCGCCCAAAGATGTTGAATCCGAAAGTGTCTTTTATCCCAGGCGAATTGCTCCCCGTCTATGGATTAACGCTCCCCCACCAGCCGTAGCTGCAATACACTGGAGTATTTCACTCACACTGCAATGGAACCCTTTCCCCAGAACTATGCCTCCGATTCTTTCTTCAGTGATGTCGGACCAATTTTAGGCCAATTTGTTCCGTGAGCTGGGGTCTGAATGAAAACCAGCCCCCAATCGATTCCCTGGTCCTAGCATATTGACCGGAAGCCATCGGAGCATGCGTGATGCTCCGTCGTCTGTTGTGGCGATACATCGAATCGTGGTCTTTGCCTTGCAGGACCGACGGATCCAACCAAAAACAACAAACATTGAATCTCCATAGTCCCCATAGAAATCAGAATGGATGCTTTCAAAATACAAACGACAAACATCGACAAACCATTCATTTCCGCCGAAATAAATCTCAACAAAAACAAGCTCTCCATGCCCATGTTCTCATACGTTCTCCATATGTATATCCATATTACATGTGGGTCTCATCAAGCAAGCACAATTGAACAGTGCAAGTTTTCCTCGGTTACTGCAATAGTTGACATGATTCTGCACCACATCTCTTCCCAACAACGGTCACTGCAGATTGGTTGATTATGAGCACTTCTCGACACAAGTAGGATGGACATGGATGGACAATGATCCGAAAAAAATACGACTTCCCAAATCTTTGATAAAACTCCAAAGAAGCAGACATGTATAGAGAAGTAATACAACCATGCTCAACTACCGGAAGCCACCAGGAAGAAGTGCTGGAAGCACCGGCCACTGAGACTTCCAACTGCGTGGAAGCCACCAGCGTATCCTTTGCCAATGCCGTGGGAGTGAAACCTGGGGATGTGCGACGTGTCGACGCGTCAGGCTTGGCCCAACAGAAAGAGAATCCAATCTGTCTATCAGACATGATCAGATGCTGAGTGAGTAGATGTATGTGATTAGATTGTGTAAGGTAGCTTCATAAGATGACGACGACGACCACAACAACAACAACAACAACAACAACAACAACAACAACAACAACAACAACAACAACAACAACAACGAGAAGGGCGAATGGCTCACGGGAAACAAATGCATGACAATCCAGAGCAAGCTGACATTTAAAGGCCTCAAGTTCAGCGCCATTTGGACAAGGCACAGCATGGAGGTGACGCCATCCACTCGGAAGCCATCGAGTTGATACTCCTCAGAATTTGGTCAGGCTGCTCTTTAGCCCTCGAGTTCGAAGCAAATGCAAGAGCTGGTATCACCATGAGCTCCCTGTAACCTCCGTGTTCCCGCAAAAGAAGCTGTGATTCTCCCTCCTCAAGCCACCACTTGACGTTGGAGAGCAGGAATCGAAGGACCTACCGCGTGCGCATCGAGAGTGGATGCAAGCGGTGCAAGGAGCCAAGACCTGGCTCGTACTTGAGGTAGTTGAAGATCTTCGAGTTCCAATCAGAATGGTGTCCCTGGCAGGGCGACCCATCACCCCACATCTTTGTTGACACTGGAGACCCGGCACAGTGGGACCCATGTCAGAAAGTTCCGCTTTGGACAGTTCGGGTTGGTGGGACCCACCTTGAGGCCGCCATGCGTGTAGCAATGATCTGTCCCGTCCATCCTAGGCTGAAGCAGAATCTAGGCGCTTGGATGCGCTTGTTTCGTTTCAACTGCTGAATCCGCAAGACGTGCAGCGTGCCAAGCACGGCTGTGCCTATCACCACGGGTGAACTGCCACTGTGACCGCCTGGATATGAGCCCAGGTACTATGCGATTCCGTCCAAGGTGTTGGAAGATGCGTGGGCATGAACCAGGTCCATCAGCACCTCCAAGGGCGGAACTGCAAACAGAACCAGTGATCCAACAAAGCTTAGGCTTAGGGGCATCCAGCTGTTGACCTAAGCAATGACAGCAGTGCTTGCGGATCTTGGGGGATCACCAAGGGATGATTTGGATCGCGCAGCGCACGGCGCCTGGATGCCCAAGCCATGTGCAGTGTCGATCAAGTACTTCAACTCCTGGAGAATTTGGAGCTTTAGATTGGAAGTATCTGGGAGTTGACAACTTGGATCTTCCAACTTTGAGTTCCAAGTTGGATTGACCTTCCCTGGAGCTGCAACTTGGACTTAAGGGATGGGAATTCCACCCTTGGCACCCAAATTCTCCGACCTGGATTCCCCATCCCGTGAGGTCCTCAGGTGTTCCTGAACGACTTGCTGGAGCATAGAAACTTGTCACATGATATCCGAAGCAACCTCACGAAACCACAAAGAAAGGCCCTAACATTGACAGTGGTGGTTCATGATGGTCAACAATTGCTGAAGGGCATGGCGACCAATGATTGATTATGTTTGATGACAGTGACTGATGGTAAATAATCGGTAATACTGTCTAACAATGGTCGATAGTAGTGGATAGCATGACAATACATCAGGGCTGCTTCAGAAAACGTGTGTTTTGGTCACCCTATTCCCTTGTTCTGAAGCAAAACGACATCCAGCAATTGCGAGGAGCCTGGAATTTGGAGTCCCAAGCTTGTGTGAGTTACCCATCACAGCTAAGGGATAACAAGCTTGGCAATCAGTCTCGGCTGCGCACCATAGTGGGCGTGCTCTGTAACAGACATCAGCTGCACGGCGTTGGAGCCCATCCCGGTGAAGGACCACCCCTCCAGTTGGACATGGGCCCAGGTGGTGGTGGTGGTCGTGGTGGTGATGGTGGTGGTGGTCGTGGTGTTGGTGGTGGTGGTGGTGGTGGTGAGGACGAGAATGACGACAATGAGGTTGATGACAATGAGGATGAGGATCAGGATGAGGAGGATAAGGATGAGGAGGAGGATGAGGATGAGGATGAGGAGGATAAGGATGAGGAGGAGGAGGAGGAGGATGAGGATGAGGAGGAGGAGGAGGATAAGGATGAGGAGGATAAGGATGAGGAGGAGGATGAGGATGAGGATGAGGAGGATAAGGATGAGGAGGAGGAGGAGGAGGATGAGGATGAGGAAGTGGAGGAAACCGATGGGGGCAACTTGTGCAGGAGAACAGACTTGTGAATCGGAGCCGTGGAGAAGGATGGATTGGACAATTGGAGCGTAAACTTGTAGTTTACGGCGTGGAGAGATGAGAGTCTGTCGAAAGAATGGGTCGAGCCATTTGAATGCGTGAGACACGTGAGAACAGCTAAAGGAGACGTCAGGGTTGGAGGAGGAGAAAGGTGTGATGAAAGAGCTAAGATATTTAGCACTGGAAAGTGGAGGGAGAGGTTCGTCTTGAGCGTCCGGATTGGCTCACCACTGTGACTGCATCTCAAACTCATGCCTGTTACGAACAGATTGAAGCTCAGTGTTGGCGGTACCTCATCATCAAAACTCTCAGGCAGAAACCTTCCATCCGTCATGCACTTGATCACGGCATCTGGACCGGTTTGGTCCTGCGGTGAGTCAAAACTAGGTTGATAAGGCTCAAAACACAGCAAAAACAGTCGCGACGATCTTATCAACCCATCATCCTGACCAAGGCTGAAATCATTGAAATCGGCACTATAAACAGTTGTCATACCAATTCTTTTGACGTTCCCTTCTACAAGATGGAAGGAAAGGAGTGCCTACGAGTGCTCACAGCAAATCCCCTGATCACTACTGACGCCATACACCTGCCTCCCGAGACGAAGCAATCTTGAGCTCGTTCTTGAAAAACAAGGCCATGGCATCGTGACACCACATGCATTGCGCATGGAAACGTGGAAGAATCACTTCAAAAGATGATACAAGGCGTTGGTTGACGTTGTCCTTTTTGTGTTCTTACTGCGGTCAAAAGCAAACAGTGCTCAGGAGAACCTTGCATCAATATCTGTACGATCAAATTATGTGCATTTATTACCTCGCTGAGGTCTTGTATCATGATCCCATCAGAAAATCATTGTAAGATTCTTTTGTACGTTGGCAGTGCAAAGCTGAGAATGGCTGTCAGCGGAAGAAACGCAAGCAAATCAAAATCCCACGTTCAATCTCTCTCAAACGCGTCGGATCATTGCACCAAGGGAAATTCACTATTGTCATATTATGCTGAAGGACAAACCTCCATCAAGCATAACCCGGAAAACCGTTGCACACTTTGCATTCAAATAACATTGGCTCGCGTTTTGATAGACTTGGGAGAGACCGCCCTAGCACCTAGAAATTGCCCCGCAGCTTTTGATTTGGCCTTTTTGATCCTTTTTGCTCGAACCCCCTGTAGCTGTCATCGCATGGGAGCGCTTGGAACCTGGGTGTAGAAATGAAGTCACAAACAAGTTTCGAATGCGCAGCGTGCTGAACTCAAGATGCATGCAGAGTCCCCCACTCAGTTTGTCGCGAGAAAAACCATGGGCTTCAAGTCGCGTGAGCTTCGTAAATCTTCAGGTTCTGGCCTCACTGCACAACAAAATCATGGCAGAGAGCAACAATGTGGCTGTTTGGCCCATGTCTGCACTCGCCATCCCTTCACGAGGGTTTGCGCCACTGTCTTCATGGAATCTTGGGGTTTCAAATCTGTCTCAGTAATTTACCAGGTTGGGATGAGCTGTGCATGAATCGGGCACCTTCATCACATCATCTGGGCAGCTCTGCATATGTGCATGCCATGAATGTCGTGTATGTAAATCATACAAATACAAATTTCAATGTATGTATGTGTATGGATCTCTCGATCCAATGCATATATGTGGCTTACATGTGGTTTCCCGAAGTTTCAGCGCACAGCACCTTTTCGCGGAGGAGTCCGGCGGGATTTCAATTGCAAGCGACTGCAGATCTCTACAGTGCTGAGACATCTCATGTATTAAATGAATGTGGGGTTTCCCACAGAGATGCTCTCAAAATTTCCCTGAATTCTCAGAAATAAGGCAGGCCAGCAAATGACTAAGCTGGTCAGCGCCTTTTGCCAAAAAGGCCTGGGGCAAGATTTTCATTCGGATCGGGCAATGAAGCTGCGAAAGATTGCCCCGTTGGTGAAGGTCTGAAGATGCGACAAACTTGTGGCGCGAAGCCAACACAAGCGGATCTCCCAGAACAGAACTCACATGACGGAGCATTGTGCATCCGCGACGGGCGTCCTCACGCCGGCTCTTGGGCCCAGACTGAAGCCAAAGCCAAAAAGAGTGATTTGGAGGCCATCTGGCCCCACGCTCGCACCACAGTCCAAATTCAGGCCAACTCCCACTTGGACAGGTCCAGCACTGGCTTCTGCTCTGGCCAAAGTAGCCCTGGCATGGGCTTGCAACCCAGCTGCTCCATAGGATGCACCAGCAGAAGCAGTCAGAACCTCTGCGCTTGCTTGGCAGATGGAAGCCTGTGCGCGAGCCTCTGCCACTGCTGCATTTGCTGCTACACCTTTGCTGGTGCGGGTTTGGTACTCCCCCGCATCGGAGCGCAGCACCCCAGCATCAGCATGGGCAGGACGATCAATGTGGTCAATCACGCTACACACTGCTCCAACTGAAGCTGTAGCCTTAGGCTTGATGGCATTCTTCAAATCGGCTTTGGTGGGCTTCGTGGGCTTCGTGATTCTATCCTTCACACCCTCCTTCACAGCCTGAGGGAGACCCTTCGTTTTGATCTTTTCACGGTTGATATCCATGGGCTTCAGCTGCACGTAGGCTTCCACCTTTCCATTGCAACAGGTGGTGCGGCGGCCGTCCCAAGCTCCACGAGCTGCTCCACCCTTTGCAATCTCACCACTACCTCCCTTTACCTCTGAATGGATCTCGGGGAGCTCTTTCTTTGTGCCGTTCACCCTGGTGTCATTGCCCTTCACTTTGCCGGCCTGCAAGCTGTCTGCCCCATCTGGATTGGCCTTCTGCCACTCCTGCCCTTGCTTGGACATTCGTTGCTTGATGGCCTCACCATATGTCTTACAGTCTGGGAAACGATCCTTTTGCACTTCAGGAAGGGCATCTGTGTGGTGGTGCAAATGGGCTTTCACATCTGTGTTGGACATCTTCGCTGCAGCCACTCGACGATTGTCAAGAGACGGCTTGGAGCCATTCTCCATCTCCACAACATCGACCCTGTTGTTGACACCTTTCTCGTTGTGCGTCTTGTAGCCATGGGTGCTCATATCCTTCGCAATTTCAACTGCTTGTTTGCCAACGGAGTCCTGAGGGTCAAGCGCGGATGCAGAAACTAAAACCGCGGATTCGAAAACTAGACCGCACATTCGCAAACTAACAGGACAAATCAATCGGAAACCAGGGTTCGGAAACTAGAAACACGGATTCAGAAACGAGACCCGCAAATTCGGGAACTAAAACCATGGATTCGCAAACTACTAGGATTTGGAAATTAAAAGCGTGGAGGAAACCAGTAACCAAATTTTTGGAAAGCAAGAGAATCCAAGCTGTGGAGGCGATTCACAACTTCTAGGCCCCACGATTCATTTTGGTGCATCAAAAATCTCAAACTTTATTTGTTCATCAATGTCATTTACGATACACATGTATCATGAATCATAAGCATCTTGGCATGACCACTTCTACGTTTCGTCGTTTCATGATGCATCTATCAATGATCGTCATGACCTCACAAGAATTTACCGTCATTAACAATCGCTTCAGCACTAACTAATCGTCATTATAGCTGGTGGAATCTATCATGGCCAACCACAATACATCACTATCCGCCATCAGGACCTTCACCGGGACCGTGGAACTACTACCGTTATCTAACCATTCTCTTTCGCATCTCGGAGAGCATCAACCATGCGCAACTATTTTCAGGTATCATTCTTTCCTGACATTGGTTCACCTATATTACTTACTACACACATATATCATGAATCATGAACCAGGAGTCCATGAGCAGCATGTCAGGACTGGTTCTAAGTTTATCTTTTCATGATGAATCCACCATTAATCATCATGATCTTGCAAGACTTTGCCATTATCACGAGCAAGTGCGAAGTTAATCTAAACAATTCTAAAAATTCAGGCAAATGCCATTATCAATAATCACTGTAACAAAACCTCACCATCATCAAAGCTTCTGGAATCTATCTTGTAGGGATGCGCCGCTCTGATGATTCTAAGTACATGTAGTGGCCAGAGGAGGCGGCAGCTTTGATATCATGTACGCATGTCCTGCTCTGATGATTCCGAGCACATGCAGTGGCCAGAGCGGGAGGGAGCTTTGATATGGTGTAGGTGCGTCC
Organism: Symbiodinium kawagutii; assembly: GCA_009767595.1. Classification (NCBI taxonomy): domain Eukaryota; class Dinophyceae; order Suessiales; family Symbiodiniaceae; genus Symbiodinium; species Symbiodinium kawagutii. Next base: position 13,972 of record VSDK01021216.1, read on the forward strand.
TGCTCTGATAATTTCAAATAAATTTAATGGCCAGAAGGGGAGAAAGCTTTGATATCTGGTAGGGATGTCCTGTTCTGATGTCAAACAATAGAGGGGGAGATGGCTTTGACATCATGTAGGGATGTCCTGCTCTGAAGATTTCAAATACATGTAGTGGCCAGAGGGGGAGGGAGCTGTGATATCAAATACAGGTAGCCACCGAAGGGGGAGAGAGCTTTGACATCGCGTATGTGCGTCCTGCTCTGATGACTCCAAATACATGTAGTGACCAGAGCGGGAGAGAGCTTTGACATCGTGTAG
>VSDK01021218.1:3479-81271 GCA_009767595.1 Symbiodinium kawagutii
GGATGACTTCATGGCAGGCTTCAAGGGCAAGGAATGCCACTCGGAAACCGCAAAGCGGAGAGCTGAAGTGATGATCCAGAACTTGTGCGAGGGCTGATGCTGGCACATAGAGGCTAATCTCATCAATTTGGTCGGGTTCAAAGCTGGCTATCACTAGCAGACATCTAGTTGTGTTTCATTGTCAGTCGCTTCGGCCTGGCTGCTGAGATCTGACGAGCATATCTTTAGCTCCAAAAGTGGCGCTTGGGAACCAGCGAAGTCAGAGGTTTGCCCAGGGAACCGATGTGCCATGGGCACTGAGGTCTCATGGACAAGCAATTCAAAGTTGAGCTTTGCCATCAGCTCCCCGGCCAGATTGAGCACAGGTGGGTGGTCCAGGGAGTTGCCCTTCGCAAATTTCGCAAGGAATTCAGATGGGACAACCTGTGGGCACTCTCCAACAGTGGCCCGACCCCGAAAAGCCCTGGACCTCAGCCTGGTAGGGCAAGTTGTTGCTGAGGCTTTCCAGTTGGCTGGGCTGGGCGGCTTGCGCCTTTGCATCATGGGAGGTGCCTTAGCCAAAAGCAGGTCCTGCATAAGGCACCAGCAGGTCCGTTTGAAGAGGACCTACCCTGGGATACGGGTGTTTCTCAAAATAGGGGTACCCCTAAATCATCCATTAATAGCCATTTATAGTAATAAACCAACCATTTTTTGGGCTCCCAATTTTGAGAAACCACCATATGTGGAACCCATGGAGGCTTTCTAATCTCAGACGATGGGCAACCCACGGCACTTCTTCGTGTCAGTCTAACCTGCAGGAGTGCGCTTTTCATTTCAGATGCTTTGCTTTCGCCAGCTGCAGGGTAGGAGCACTTGACGGTGTTTGACCGCATGCGTACTGTGCCATGCTGACTTTTCTAACTATAAAAAACAAGAATGGCAATGCAGGAAGGCGGCATGTAATTCGAAATGATGATGATGATGATGATGATGATGATGATGATGATGATGATGATGATGTGTTTTTTTAAGATAATTGCCCTAGCGACCATTACCATCTGAAGATGCAGAAGCCTTGCGGATAATGCAGAAAACTCGCAAGACCTTGCCCCAGCTCTCCGCAAGGTGATTTGCCGTACGATTTCTTCCAAGCAGAAGGATCTTGTAACTTGAAATCAGCATTGAATTGAGAAAAGAGAGAATGATGAATGATGGAGGTCAAATGTGATCTGTAGGTTTTTGTTTTTTGGGTTTGAGTGAAACGTGTTTGATCTGAAGCCTGGAGGCAGTCTCAACCTGTATCACCAAGGGAAAGCACTTTGGACTAGGGTTTGGACACTGACTTTCACACGATGGAGTCCATCAAATGTGTAGCATGTAGGTCATACAACGCAGTCATATATACAAGTCATGCTGCAGCCATGTTATTTACAGAACAGACATGCATTCACATCATGAGGTTTCATATAGGCAATTCTAACATGCTCAGCTCAAAGGCCATATCACGAGGAATGTAGCTAAAGGCAGCAGTGCAATCTATAAGCTTTGCCTTCGGCCCACTACCGGGCAGCACTTCTGGAACCTGGTGGATTGAGCAGAAAGACCAATGTTTGACCGAAACATTCAGAAGCCATATTATGTGCTTTCATTATTTTCTATTATCCTTGCTAAATGTGTGTAATTGGGTAAACTACGTATACTATATCCGTGTGTGAGCGTCGGTTTATATGTGTTTTCCGGAATTGTCCTTGTGGCTCCTGGGTGCAACTTTTCCCTCTTTCCAAGAAAGAGTTGAGACACAGAGCACTGCAATATTGTCTTGTCTGCCTCTAATGGATATACCAACAATACATTCGGTATAGGGCAAATCCGTGGGAAGCCCAGGCAAAAAAATGTGTGTGTGTGTGTCCGAAATTCGGACATCAATGAGCTCATCCTTCGTCCCGTGCGGCTGCCATAAGTGGCTGCACTTGACCGCACCCCTTGCGCGCGATCCGTAGGTACGACATCTGAACGAGACGATGTTTGAGCTTGTGACTTCGACCGGCTGCAATAGATTCGGCATGTTCAAAGCTGTGGACCCCCAAAGCCCTATCGGTTGGTTCAGGTCATTGGGCTGGTTAAGGGGATTAACCCCCCAAGACCTGAGTATTAGGCTGGTTGAGGGGTACCACATGGTACCACCATGGATATGAACAAACCCATATCATGACATGTTTTAGCATTTGTGTGTGTGTGTACGTTATTGAGATGTAGGCAGGCACACGCTTCTTGAGGTGTATGCAATGCCCTGAAATTCAGTACATCAATGGGCACTGCCAAAAGTGCTGGCTCTTTTCGTGTCAGAGACATCTTTATCGCTGTTTCATGAGGATTTCAGCAGCCCAAATGATACATGGCAGGCCAGAGAAGAGGACGGTCCTGGTACTGAGCATGCTGTGATGGTTGCTGTGGTGGTGTGGTGGCGGTTTGATTGTCATTACAAGGTGTTGTCATTGTGTTGCCGTTGATGTTGCCGTTGCCGTTGTTGCCGTTGTTGCCGTCGTTGTCGTGGTTGTCCTTGTCGATGTCGTTGTCGATGTCGTTGCGGTTGCGGTTGTTGTTGCGGTTGTTGTTGTTGTTGTTGTTGTTGTTGTTGTTGTTGTTGTTGTTGTTGTTGTTGTTGTTGTTGTTGTTGTCGTTGTTGTTGTTGTTGTTGTTGTTGTCCATGGTGCTGCATCTTCAGTCAGAGTCATATGCAGAAACTCGTCCACCCGGCGCTGTGCTAGGGAATACTGCCCATTGCAGGGTCAACTTTGTTGGTGCGTCCGCTGATGGGGAAGCAAGTGAGCAGACCCCGAGCCGGCATCCCCTGGCCGCTCTTGGTGGGCTAATAGCACTCCTTGGAGAACCCTGGCCCCAATCAACCGGCCAACCAATCAAGCGACCAGAGCCAATCCTCACCAGCTGCAGCCGTTGCTCAGGCAGATTGTCAGGTTGCTTCACTGCAGCCCATCAGCATCAATGGATGCCTAGGGCCTTTGCCGGAGGATGCTGGGGATATCTTGTCAGTGGGTTACTTGCATGCAACTCTTGCCCTGCTAAGAAGCCCCCCAATAATGTGCAATATGCAGAGTAAGATGAAGTAAGCAGATGTCTTCCCTTACTCTTTGGAGCTGCACCAAGTAATGCGACAGGGTGAAGAAGTTTCAGTGCGCATCATGGCCTGAGTATGCCTGAGTACTCTCTTCAGCTGACATTTCGTGTGGTTGGTAGCCAAGTTGGAAACCTCCAAAGCCACATTTGTTCACGATCTCGTCCATCACGCTCATCCACACAGAGGTGCATGAAAACCAGGGATGGGCACCTTTCGGCGCATGCATGAGCTGAGCATGATGCAGCATGGCCGGTGTAAACCAAGGTTACCTGCAAAGGGCTTGCAAGAAACATTCTGGGAAGCAGTCGGCAAAGGTACAAGATGCTAGGCGCAGCTTGAATCATGGATCCCGGTGGTAGCGAATTTAGTGCAGCCGCTCATGCAGGTTGTGCCTCTCAGCCAGTTACATGAAGCGAGCAGCATAGAGTCACAGGATGTGACAGGTGCGATACTTGGTATACCGAGTATTGAGCTGATTCTTAGTGAAATGATGCCTTACATGCCGGGGTTATATGAATCGCGGTGACACACTACAAATAAGAATGCTAGCCTTAGCCAATATTTTTGCGATGACAAAGGCAGCCAGCCGGCGCGCTCTCAGGATCTATTCAGTTCAGTTGTTGCGTAGTAATCCATGTAGTAAGACCATCGGCTTTCCATGTATTCAGGGCTTTCGCTGACCTCTGACCAAGCAATTTTGTTGCTGGTTGGTGCTTTCGAACATTTCGATTTTCCTCATATTATCTCATTTGGTTGATTGACAGGCACGGCACGGTAAGGGATGGGGCAACTAACCACCAACCAGATTGTGTTTCATGCTTTGCAAGTTTTCTTCAGATTCTTCCAGGGTCCTCTGGAACCACCTGTTTCGGACCTTTGATCCAGCCTGGCAGGCGTCTTGCTGAGTTCAAACTTGAGGTGCCAGCACGTTTTGCAGAGATGTGGATGTGCAGTTTTGCTCGGCTTTCTTTAGAAAGCCCAGAACTGATCAGTGGTAAGAGGACCGGAGAATACCGGAGACATGGAGACTACCATCACATGCCTGTGTTTTGTTTGATTTGCCACACTCAAGTTCAGTCTTTATTTGATTTGTTTGTTTGATTGTTTTTGATTCGTCATTGTTTAGCTGACTTCTCTTCCCATCTCTTCCCTAGGGAAAGCCCCTCAAGCAGCAGCTGGAAGACTTCGTAGTAGACGCTCACAGCCATGGAAATGTCTATCTGATTGTGCCCGGGGCCTCAGAACTGCTACGGCTCTACAGAGACCCAACGTATAGAACTGCTACGGCGTCATCTCTCAACGATGCACACTCAAACGCAAACGCCTAGTCAGGGTGTTAGACTCTTAGATGGCGATTCAAATTGATCGGCATTGAATTTGAGTTGGGACAAGAAGAAAGATGAAGAAAGAACCTGAAGATGAATGAAGATGAAAGTTCCCAGTTGCAATTCACAAAGCTTGGGACCCAACCGAGGCTGGATCAACGATTTTTTTGCCAACAAGATGACTCTGCAGGGCCACTTCAGTGGAGGCGGTGGTAGCGTTGATCCCAGGGGTCAGGTGAGGTCTCCAACAGTTGGCTCTACCACGGGCTGGTGAAGCTGGTAGTGATACTTTCAAGCCTCAAGTGATAGTTCCTGTGGTCGAAATTTCCGAAGCAACTGACTCACCATCATCTATCATCCCTTCTAAGAGCGCTAAGAGGAGGGATCTCGACAAGCAGTTGATCAAAATGGCAGTCATTGGTTTTGTTTGTTTTTTCTCAGGAGCTGGGCCCCCCAAATGCAGGTTGAGGGACTTCTGACTTCCCACAATCCGATTTCAACACGGAGATAAGTCGTATAGCTGGGCTAGCTTCGATCTGTGGGACCAATCCCCATAGGTGAGCCACATATGGTGGTTTCTTGAAACTGGGGACCCCCCAAAATGCTTGGTTTATGACTGATATATAGTGATTATAGTATTGGATGATTTGGGGGTACCAAAATATATTTTGAGCAAGACCCACAGATTTATCCCAAACCTTTTTCAGCAAAGAACCTGTAGCAACCAGGAGCCAAAAAAAACACCCACAGATTTCGCATTTTTCGCCACTTACCCAACCAATGGGGGTGTTCACCAGCATCTCCCCAGGAGCAAAACCATCCTGCTGCGTTTGGAGATGCAACTGCAAACGCGCATGGCAGTGCCTGGGCTGACCGGGCCAAGGGACGGCCAGGCATCATGACAGGGCCATATGGAGGCCATGGAGGCCATGGAGGCTGGACTTGTTTGTCTCTTAGAGCCATGTAGGCACTGACGTGCAACCCACAACTTTCGACTCTTTGCTGATCATTACTTGGGACAAATTGTGGCGAACATCCCGGCACTGGAAGCTGATCAATTTCCGAAATTCCTCAAACTATACAAGTGTACAACATGGAGTACCTTCAAATATCTCTTCTTCCCCACTGAGCCTCAGGATCGTGGCATGGATGGGAGGTCTCATGATTGACGGAAATACACCAACAAAACTGGGGATATCCATGTAATCATGTACACATGTGTAGCCATCCTGGAGTAGACAGACTACCAACGTATATCAATTGGACCATCCCCAGGCTAATGTAAACATTGCACATGGAGGATCTTCAGCATCTATTCCCCAGGATGGATACCTACATAGCTCTTATTCTGATCCCTGATTGTCTCACGTTTCACTGGGTGGGTTCATGGGAAAATCTATGTTCGCGGGCCTTGTGTTAGCATGTCTAAACACCAGTTATCGGACTTTCCCATGAAAAAAGAACACATTTCTGGCAAATTGTTACAGGACTTTCCTAGGGCGATTTACCCAGGAAAAATCCACGGATTGTTGAAGTCTTCAGGGCCCTGGTCTCCCAGGTACAGCTGGATTTCCAGGCTGCAGAGGAACAGCTTCAGATCACTGGCATCAGTTTGGCAGGGGAGGAGCTGGCGCACTTGCGCTTGTCCAAGGAGGACGGGGGGATAAGGGGGGCCGTGGCGATATGTCAAGCAACGGGGCGCCGCCGGTACGGCCGTTTTCCTGTTCTGGTTGGTGGCTGGTCAAGAAATGATTTTTAAAAGCCACGATGACCAACAATAATCATCCGGATATGACGATGATGATGATGATGATGATGATGATGATGATGATGATGATGATGATGATGGTGATGGTGATGGTGATGATGGTGATGATGATGATGATGATGATGATGATGACGATGATGATGACGATGATGATGACGATGATGATGATGATGATGATGATGATGATGATGATGATGATGATGATGATGATGATGACCTTGATGTTGTGACGATGATGACGATGGTCACATCTTGTTGCAGATGTGCTTTTGTTGTTTTGTAACGTGTTTCTTTTGCGATTCCCACGTTTGATTACGTCTTTTGGGGGCCTTGGCAATCGCAACAGCCAGGATCATTTCCAGTGGGCCTTACCGGGGGATACACGTTTTGTGACTTTCTCAACAACGCAGCATTTCCATTGCGTATACACATGTTCGCGGGAACCCTGACGTTTGCCCGCGCTTGACTTGGAGCATTTCCCTACGTTAAAATTCCTGCGCAGGGCCGTTGTTTTTGAGTTTCTAAGTTAATAAACCTAAACCATAAACCCTAAAACCCTAAACCCTAAAACCCTAAAACCCTAAACCCTAAACCATAAACCCTAAAACCTTCAACCGTAAACCCTAAAGTCCTAAACCACAAATCACTGCGTATTGCCAGTGGTTTTGCAACTTCTCTAAGCCATCTTGACTTCGCACAACATCCTCCATTGCAGTGCCGCTTTATGGGTGTGGGCGAACGTCCGGGTTGAGGCGCACATGTTTTCATGGTGTATACAATGATGGTATGTATGCATCTATGTGTGCATGCGCGTGACAGGTATATGTAGGTTGAAGATAGATTCAACAAAGTAATGTATATATATAATATATATTAGTCGTGATCATGTAGGTATTTTCGCCACGGAAAAAAAAAAATATATATATATATATATATATGAGTTGCGTTTTTTTTGCAAATGATGAACTTTAAATTAGACTGTAATTTTTTGTGTTGCCGCGAAGCCACTTGTATGAGACATAGTGTTTGGCGAAAGCTCGCGAAGCCTTTTCGCGAAGGCAATCACATGAAAATTGGCGAAAGCAAATCGCGAAGCCAACGTGAGTATTAAATAATTGTTTCAATGCTTTTCGATATGTATGCGTCATTCCTTCCAATGACTATTGCTTTGGTAGGCTTTGATCTTGGACCCCGTCCCCGCGAAGCCTCCGCGAAGCCCTCGCGAAGCCTCCGCGAAGCCACTTGAGCAGCGACAACTCATAGATGGACAGATGCGATGTGTGAAGAAAGGGTGAGCAAAGACAAGACAAAGTTCCTTGCAGTAAGCGCTTTGTCATAATGACGCGGTTGCATGAATGATCAATACATGAGTCCGCGAAGCCGCTCCGCGAAGCCCCCTGGGATCCGCGAAGCCTCGCGAAGCCAACCCTCCCACAAAAACACCTTCCGCGTAGCCTCGCGCGTAGCCACCCCAGGAGTGTATAAGCCCTATGCATCAAAAAAACCACGGCTCATATAGATATAGGTATAGATATATGCACACATGAACCAAGAGTAAACATCACGTAGCACTGCTGGAGGAGATTTCCGCCCCGGAATGCTTACGGATCAAGGTTGGTGAATCATGATGAGGGGCAAATGATGCTTGAGAAAAGCACGTGATCGGTAATGATGATTAATGTGAAGTGGTCAAATGGGGGATGCTATAGACAAATGGCAGGTCGTAATAGTTTGGCAAGGGACTGTTGTGGCCGGCTGTTTTTGGTCATTTGCTGCTTCGCTTATCCCCATAAATCTTCAAGGGACAAGACTCAATACTTATTATTCTAGGGAAAGGCTTCTTGTTGGTTGATTGTGGTATTTATGGAATGATGAGCTGTTAAAGTAAGCTAGGATGTGAGTATTGCTATGTACTAGCCAGCATCTACTAGGTAATGCCATGCACATGTTTTGTAGTTTTAGTTAGTGGGGGATAAGTGGATGGGTTCTGTTGAGACTAGGGTTAATTGAGTACAACAGTTTTGTGAATACTTAATGACAATCAGTAATTGGTCATCAATTATGAGCTCTGTTCGTTCATGAATATCCATAACAACAATGCCTCAACTCATATCCAAGAATCCTCCTTGACCCAATGGAATTAGAACCAATCACGAAACTAAATCGAATCAACTGATTAGCAATTATATACAAATATAGCCAGCCTATTTCTTATTGGTTACTGATTGTCGTTACCCAATTCACTATATATCAATCAACTATTTGACTCCATGAGCATAAGCTACACAACTTTGCAGTCTATTCTATCCACATCTGTATCGGAAAGCCAGGTACGATTGACCCATACTAACCCGCCAATCAGTTTGTTTTAGAAGCAGTTATGATTAATGAAGCATAATCGAAACCAAGTAAATTTCAAGATCAGTAAACTATGACCAATCATTTAGTTAATCAACCAATGTATTCACAACATTGTTTCGCAAGTACTAAAGCCATGAATTAGTTCAGCAGTTAATTGTTAACTAGCAATTACTAATTCATGATTAGGAACTAATCATGAATTAGTGCAGCGCTGCCTACATGAAGATGTAGGACAGTGGTAGGGCAAATCCTCTGAGAAGCCCTCGCGAACAAATAATGAATTAGTAGCTCATGAATCAACCACTATTGTCAAGTGGCTGTGGGTCAAAACCCTTAGTCCCCCTGGTTCCCCTATCATTAACCATTGTTTTCCTTATTACTGGTTGGTTATTATCCCCCATGAAATTGGGTTGTTAATATTGACCCATAGCATCCCACAGCCATATATAGCTGGCATATCCCCTGTAATTGTCAGTTACCATCTCCTATCAATAACCATTCACCAGCTAGTTAACCATTGGTTGGTTGGTTTCTCAATACTAAAGTTGGTTTCTCAATACTAGAAAAGGTCGCAGGCGGCAAATTTTTCAGAATCATTCAGCAACGCAGCCCCCAGTGACCGGCCAAGCCAACCCGCGGCTGCAGGACGCGTTTGGCTTGCTTCGTGTCCCTCGGCGGTGATATCGATGTGGTGATGATGGGTTAGTTATCGTTACTTAGTGATGGTTCGTTAATGATTGTTGATGGTTAGTTAGTGGATGAAATGTGTTTGATTGGTAGCCAATGATGGCGATAGGCAATTATTAAAAGAAGATTAATTAGCTAATGGGGGCCATGTTTATGATTTGTATAGTTAATGTTGGCGATGGTCAATCATGACGGTTAATCATGGAGAGGGAGGGCGGATATGGGAGGATGACGGTCAATGATCATGATTAAAAAACAAGAATCATCAGGGGTCATAAGGATGTTTAGTGATGGGTCATGACTATGGTTGATCGTTAATGGAGTTTCGTCGAGATGATTATTGATGGTCAACATAATAAGCGACCAGTGGTGATGGTGGTTCGTATCCATCTATCAGATCCCATTTGATTGCTCAGACATCTTCCAATAAGTTACCGAAACGTGGCATAGTTACCAGACAGGTTCCAGTTCCTGCATCATGTTTGAAGTTGCAGTGGCCAGCGCACACTTTGCCCAACAACATGTTGGCCAGGGGCAGCTATGTACTGGCAAGACTTTGTAGCGACTACAGAAACATATTGCATTGCGAAGATGTGACTAGCTGCACGCTGCCAGTGAACCTTAATTGCTCCTGATGGTTGACCATCTGCAGTAGATCGAAGTATTCTCCATATTCTGGTTTTATTGGTTATCACGACTTTCGGTATGAAAAAGTGCCTCCCACCCAGTAAATCGATGAACCTGCAGAAGCAAAGAAACATTTAGAGAGAGAGAGAGAGCAGCGCCTGAATTGCTTCTGTCTTGGCCAGGGTGATGTTCTGAGAGGTTTTTTGCACATGAAAATGAAAATGCACAAATTTGTACGATCTTCAAAACAATGGTGTTTTGCTACCTCAGGGTTATTGCTCCCGCAGCGAACAGCAGCCCACCTCGGCCGCCGTTGAACCAAATTTAGCTCTCTTCGTTGCTGCCAGGATGAAGTTGCAAAAGCCTTGGGGTGACGTGGCTGCGAGCTTTTCATGGAACATTGCCATGTGCTAGGGTTTTGAAAGTGGATGATGCTTGATGGATCTCAACTGATGATGAGTTGATGGTTCGGTATGGTCGATGATGGTTGGTGATTGTTGATTGTGAAATCCCTTGCTTCTTGGGGCTGCGGTCATTGCCCATCCTGTATGAAAGGCCTACCATAAATTTCGAGTACGACCTCACCAGGCTGTTGACCAGCCATGAAACCCGGGGAATCTTAGGGTTGCTAAGCTTTTTGCAGGGAATGGGGCGAAGGAACATGAAGGAACTGTTGATACCAACCCGCGCGTCTCATTTAGCGATGACGATGAAGATGAGGATGGTGATGATCGATGTCACTATCATTTGAAGGTGTATCATTCTCAGTTGTTGTATCTATTGATATTGTTGGGCAGGTCAGAGATCGGCTTGGCAAAGATTATCCCCAGGTGACTTGTTCGGGAGCCATGCCCTGCCTGCACTTTACATGGCTCCCTTTGGTTCTTGGGCTCTCGGGTAGTTTTTCAGGCTCTTTTACACTCAGACTTGTCAGACTGCTGCAGGTAATAGCTGTTCACCCATCTCCCCGCCAGTGACCGCTCTCCTGCCACAAGGCAGCACATCGACAAGCTCTGCATGGTTTTGCCTGACGGAACCTTCGCCTCCTCCGACATGGACAATAAGACGATGACAGAAGATCCTTGGGAGAACAGTTTCCGCGTAGCTTGCGCGTTTCTAGCTTGGTAGCTGAGGTTGCGAAGCTTCCTAGTTTGGCATTGAGTGTTTGCCACAGCCATGCTTTTTTTGGAAATTTGCAGCAGACGGAATGGCCCAACCAAAATGAGAATAATTGCGCATCATGATGGTGATAAAAACAACAACAATTATGATGAGACTCATGATTTAACAGAATAATCTGGTTTTCTTGAAGTGATGACCCAACTAGCCAGCGAAAGGGCACACTGCACACCCACCAAAACCTCTCGTGTGAGTGATTCTTGCCAATGTAAACCAACCATCAATGATCCAATAGATAAGAACATGATCCAATACAATAGATAAGAACACATGATCAGTTATTCCGATTTTAACACATGAATGATCAGTTATTTATTCCGATTTTCGACTGAAATACAGCCATTTGGTTGATGACTTCATGAATTGTCGTTGATTTGACAGCCCATGTCTCGCTGGCTACGGCCTCTACAGCTGGCCAAGTAGTTGTGATACATTCAAGCTGGTATCGCTGCAGTAGCCAGCTGGTGGTGCATGCAATCACGACATGTTTTAATCCTGTTTCATTCATCCAACCCGCCTGATGCTTGTCTACTTGCTTGATCATTACTAACCATTCTAAGCATAGTAACCATCATCAGACAGTAGCCAGTGTAAAGCATGAACCACCTGATTACACACCAGTTGCTTTCATGCCTGGAGTTCCACACCGGCCTAAGGTCGTTTTCGCTTAAGCGACGGCGTTGCGTGACATCATCACCGCATCCTTCTGTTTCGGTGCTGGATTTCGGGCGATGCAAGACCCCCAAAAAAGCACCCACAAGGAGGGCCCCCGTAACGTGATTAGTTGGTGAAGACTCGCCAACCTTGGCTTTAAAATCCTGAGAGAGAAACCACAAACAAATACCTTAGAAATCTTAAAGAATTGGTGATTGTAGATGAAAACATCTCCCAACACAGGATCCTTTGTTCATTTTTGAATGGGGCATGTGTTTGGTCCAGCCATCGTCAATTCGAAGGTGACTGGTAGTTACCATGTGATAGGCACCGTCCAAAAACTTCACCAACTGCGCGTTTTAGGGAGCCCTACCTTGCAGAGTTTCAAAGACTTTTCAACGGGTTTCAGGCACCTGCACCTTCTCAGCATGAAACACCCCTTCGAGCACGTTCACATATCTTGAGACTTTGAGTGAGGTGCAGGGAAATTCTTCGATTGTTGCAGGAATTTGTAGGGCATTGATGGGAAACGGATTCAGAGAGACTGCTTCAAAAACATCGTTTCCGGTCCGTGTGGACCACGCGAAGCACCAAGCCACACATCGAGTCAACACGGTAAATCATCCAAGGCGCAAGGTACAAGTAGCAGCAGAAGCAGCGCCAGCCACTCGACAGATGTAGGTCAGAGCAACTGAGGAGCTAGCATGATTGCTGACATGTTACTTGTCACCCATAGTGATGCCCCAGCAAAAAAAATACTTGTCAGCTTGATGCCAGTTGTGTGAAAGGCTTTTTGTTGCAGCAGGCGCCCCCACGTTTGGGTAGGCCCATTTGGATCCCCGTTGGTGCCGTTGAGTAGATTTTTCAAGTGGTGGGAGGTCCCAACAGAATGCGACTTCACTGCGAGGTATGCTGAGAATCGACCCACAAGATCCGCAGAATCGTTTACCATGGTGGGGGATCATTACCAAACTGACATTGCACTTAGGGATTGGATGTACATGCAGTAGGACCCCCTGTTATGTCCGATTACACATGATGAACAACATGTTTGAACAACTTTAGTCAAGGTTAGCAACCAGTATTGTAAACTCATTGGATGGCCTCCACATGCCTCCACTATTGGCATTCCTTGGGACCTCCCTCGCCTTGAGCAATTTTTTGAAAATGCCAGGGCTGCAAGCGCAGAGGTAACGCCGAGGTCGCGTGGCTGATGATCAAATCAAACCAAACCATAGCCTTGCATAGCGCATAGCAATGTGCCTAAGCTGACTAGTTATAAACAGCTGGATTTGTGCTGGGGTGGCCGATCAGGAGCATCTCTGAGAGAAGGCCCCCTGCGTTAGGACCTCCACACACCCCACTTTACAGCGCCTGTTTTTTGACCATCCCGGAGTAGTGAAAACCACAGCCTTTCGAGCAATTCGGACCAATAAGGCAACTGCATCTCTCTCTTGACATCTCTCATATCTCTCTCTCTCTCTCGCTTGTACTCCTGGTTTTTTTCTAGTCCGAACTTTGATTTCCAAATGTATTTCGATTATTTGAGCTTAATCAGCCATCATGACAAGACATAATAGATCGAAATTGAGTGAAATTGATATACGATATGAGGCCGTGGTAAGCCGCTACTGACGTTTCTTTCCCACCTATGGTTAACATTACTTTAGCCAGTACCGCCATGATTGTTTGTCATTGGCCGTTACCGTTATTCACCGTTCTTAACCACAAAAATTCCGTCGGGGATGGAAGCCTACGAACGCTCGACGCTTCATAGAAGCCCACGCTGTCCAGGCTGCGAGGCTCGTTTTCTTTCATCAGGTCGAAAAGGATTGATGATTTGGATGCCGCGGTCTTTGCGGCTGTGGCTGTTCATGGGACAGCGCTCGGCTTTACCATTGAGCAATCAAATCATTGTAGGAAGGAATTTTGTGTGCTTGGAAGCTGGCGCTGAAGCAGGGCGTGCATGGACGCCGCCATTTTGGGACCACAGTTTGGGTCCGGGACAGCCCATGCAGAGTGCAATTGGAAGCTGCTGTCAACCAAGGAAACCAATCACGCAACGAGGTTGATATTCAGCACACACGTTGGCCCCATAGAGACGGTTTGCTCCTTTTGCAGATTCAAGCTGCACAACTTGGATCGATAGCCACACTGTGTTTGAAGCACTTGCGACTCCAAAAGGGAAAGGCACAAATAAATTCAGAAGCTGGAAGCTGCCGTACACAGGAAAGCCAGGTAAACGTCGAGCTCAGATTGTCTTCAAGTCAGGTCTTTGTTGTTGTTATGGTTGGTGACCCAACCAAAGACTGGCAAGCTTACCGGAATGGAGGTAGCATGAGATAGCTGGTTCTGTTTGAAAAGGAGCAGCCTTCCCAATGGCATCCATTATTCCATTGACCGTGGGGAGGGGATTCAGACTGGTTGTATCCCCAATTCCTGTTCCACGCTGAGCAGTGAGGGTTCCCCACGTTTCGAACATGCTTTTGGACTCCCAGTTCCGGGCCCCTGCCGTGAAGCTTTTTTAAGATATGTGTAATGCCGTAAGAAGCCACCATTGGAAACCACCATTATTATCTATTATGAACCATCATGGACCAGTGATGTCAACCATCATTCAGCATCAGGATCATATGTGTAGTCTCCATGTACTGTCTCCTCACATGACGGGCAAAGCCTTTGGATGCACAAAAAATATCCATGTAGGTCCATGTACTTTTCTGGTGTACGGTGACGCACCGGGTCAACCGTGACCCGGCGTCCACAGCCATTTCACTACCGTTGCAACGGGCAAGAAGATTCACTGCAGGTTTTGAAACTGGTGAATGGATGTGAATGGATGGTTGGTTGATGGTGGGTGGATCATAGCCATGCATAGCCATGCTGATATTTTATGATATTCTTTTTGCAGGCTTGCCCTGCTGCAGTGGACCCTAGTGGAAGTCAGTTATTGGTTGTAGCCACGGTTGCGAAAAGCAGAGTGCTCACAAAGCCCTGCCGAAATTTGCGTGACCGGAAAGTTTTCACCGAAGCAAAATGGATCCCGCTCACAGCTTCTCACGCCGGCCGGAACAAACTGGCTGGTGGAGAAAGAGATCCAGCACGGGGTAGGGTTTCTGATGGCTGTTCGGAGGGTCTCCATGATTGCGGCAATAATTTCTTGGACAGTGACGACTCAGAGCTGCTGAATCAGGAGGATTAACATAGCATTGATGGGGATCAAGACATATCAAGATATGTTGGGCCGAGAATGCCTTCACTGAACCCTCAGCTGGAAGCCAGGCATAGGCATCTTGGCATGCCATGAGATTGAAAAAAGAGATGGCAACGGCAGCTCCTGGGGTTGGTTTCCAAGAGGCAGTTTCTACAAGTTTCTACTGGTGGGTGGTTTGATGGACATGCCTTTCCTTGCGACCTACTAGTTATGAGCCAGTAATGCTTGGTTGACAAACGTTTCTCATGGGGGTTCAACCGCCAACAGCGGTACCACAGGAAGATCCGTTTTCAGCATGTTGGCCACCATGAAGGGGCTCGAGCTGACCATGCTGCAGCTCCATGACGAGCACACGATGAGGTAACACAGCCACTACACTCTGGTAAACTAACATGGCAATGGAAAATCCACCAATGAATGATGGTTTCCCAGGTTTTCTCTTCAAAATATAGGGATTTACCATTGCTATGTTAGTTTATCGGAGGGTAGGTCACTAGGTGCGTGTCAGCGACACTCCCACAATCTCCCACTAGACTGCAATGGTGTGGTGCCCATGTCTAGCTGCAGAAGGTGATGCTGCTGGCTGCTGTTCCTACCCCATGCCGTCTTTGCAGTAGCCCAATGCTTCCCCAGTGGCAATCTAATAAATTTATAGTTTTTGTTGCTGCTGATACTGTCATGGAGTGAGCTTGGTTGGTTCCTAATAAAGATCAAGATGAACCAGCAAGAATTTGACCACAAAGAGCTGCTGAATGATAATCACCCTGGAGTAGATACAATGTCCCCCCTCCAATGTTGAAAGCATTTACCTATTGGGGATGCTTCAATATAGTTTCTACTGCTGTGATATGTTGTTGTTGTTGTTGTTGTTGTTGTTGTTGTTGTTGTTGTTGTTGTTGTTACATGTTGATGTTACATGTTGTGATATGCCACTTCTACTCCAGGATGGAGCCATTTGGCTGATGATTTTCAACTTTTTTTCAACCATTAAAGCACTACATAACCACTGGTAGTTCAACCATCAACCTGGCTATCCTTTCAAATATAAAGTACCCGTGGTTCAACCATCTCACATACGGCTGCGGCCAGCCTGTCTCCGAGGCGCCATTGGATCCGTCCTTCGTGCCGCAAGCCTCACAGGACCGCGACACGGAGGTCTTGAGTTGTTGCAAGGGCGGTGAACAGCATTTACCGCAGCCATTGTTGCTGAGTACTGCTAGCCATTGGGTTAAAGGATGTTAAAGGTATTAAGGGCATATCACGGCTTATAAACACCGTTGGTTATTCGAATTCACCATAGCACGTCATTGCGGTATGGTTAGGGGGTCGACCAGCTTCCAGATCGATCCAACATCATGGTGATGCTTAGGCATGCATCGGGTTCATCGTAACCAGCATAATGACGACAATTTACCGCAAAACTTTGGTCATCCGACTAGGATGATTGACATGGATCATTTGGATAGATATGTCCTTAATAACTAAAACCTGTGGCGAACATTATCTTTGTTGTCCGTTATGGATGCTGTATCCGTTCTGTTGTTGGATCAAAGTAGTTCAAGCCCATAGTAAAAACCATTCCTGGATATGAAAATGCTGATTCATGCTATCGACCGGTGGAACTGTCGAAGGCAACAAGTCGGACATTTCAGCGCCAAAACTGTGAAGCCAAATCAACACTGAGTATTTGGCACAGGTCCTGCCATAACACTCTTGCAATCGAACCTCGAAGTGGAAAATCCGGCATTTATAGCAGTTTCCCTAAAAGAAGAGATGCTTTGAAGGGCCCAGGTGAGTTTGCCAGAGGGTGCCCAAAACGAATTCTTCCATGCGTCGTTTGTTCTCTCTCCAGAGTTGAAGCTAATTTCAATGAGTGCTCCAGGCTGTGCATCAAAGCGGATCATTCTCAGGCGAGAGTGGTGCAGTGGCAGCGTCGGTTCTTGTTGGTTTTGGTTGGAGCTTACCCACTTGATATCTAAGCAACTCAATGCTCAATTTGTGGCTATCCAAAGTTGGTAATGTTGTTGTTCATATCGGTCGTTAACCTTTGATGATGATTACTGTTGTGATTATTGCCCTTTGCTGCTGCAAACAAGCTAACTTGCCCAGCCACATGACATGCCTGCGAACAAGATGATCACTCTGTCCGTTTCCGCGCTCATATAACTTTGCTGTTTAGCTAGTCTTTGAGCTCGCTTTATGTGTTATCCACGGCTTTGATTAAATCGTTGTGTTAACGTTTGTCCTTTGCTCTATGCGCCTAGAAGCGTGCATGCATGGCAATGCCATTGCATGCAGTATATTTGTTCAAGCGTGAATGTCAGAAGAACACCTGCGCATGTTCTGGGAACAGATTCGCAGAGGAACATTCCACACAGAGAATGGAAGTACATCATCCAAAAACGTTCAATTCGCATATTCATAGCATATAGTCATATAATTAGTACTGAATACGATCCTTGAATGGCAAATCCATGCGTTCATACTCAGTTCAACATTTGTGGCTCTGTGCATTCTCGCCAAGAAAAGGCCCGTTTGGACTCGGGGTGGTGACAGAGAGGGAGTTCAACCATAAAGAACTGGTGATTTGCGACAATCATGGCACCGGCAGAATGAATGGTTTCCTAGTTAAATAGTCATTTTTTGGTGGGGCCCATTGGTTACCCGTCATGGCTTGGCACATGACCAACTGGTGATTTGCCATAGGCTACAGGGATCAGCCTTTGGATCTCATCACGCATATGGAATCATCAGGTGTTGGCTCGCTGCCAGTTTTTACCACATTAGGGAGCTGGGTTACCAAGCCAGCCATTGGCCAACCATGATGGTGAACCAATGTAAATAGTGGAGGTAATAGCATGTAATAGTCAAAGATGGTAAACATTGTCTACTCATATGCAAAATATTCTTAGTTCGTCGTTAATCAATGGTGCTTGGTATTGCTTAATCATATTGAAAGGTGCTTAGTGAATCATATTCACTAACTACAGTTTCTGCAATCAGAGGGGGCGTTTTTTCAAAATAGGGGAACCCTAAATCATCCAATATCGGTTCTCTATATTGATGCACCAACCATTTGTGGGGTCCCCCATTTTCAGAACCCCCTATATGATACCCGTTTAACCATTATTGTTGGTGATTATCCCTATTTTCAACCATTATCATTATCATCCAAAGTTAACCGCAGAAATTTCCATGGTTTCTAGTCATCCATGTCAACCATATCATATCCTAATCATATTCACATGGCTCCTAGTCATCCGTAGTGAACCATGGAAAATCCCATGGTCACTGGTCATATTCCCTAATTAGTCCAGGTTGGTTCCTGTCATTTTTATATTATATGTTTATCTTCAACGGTGGTACCGGGGTGCCAGGTCAAGCATCCTGGACTCGGGGGACTGTTCCTGGGCGTTGGAAGTGCGGCGACGGCTGATGGGTTCTCCAGTCATAGTGGTTGATACCCCATATGGTGCTTTCTCAAGCCACAGGGAGACCCAAAAAATGGGTGGTTTAGTTAACTGCTGTAAATTATTAATATTGAATATTATTGGATGATTCGGGGATACCCGTGTTTTGAGAAACCACCATGTAATTCATAGTGGCTGGTAGGGGGTTATTTCAGAATTACCTCATATGATGTTTTGAGAAACCCCTACTTTGCGGACCGGCGGTATTTGTTGGGTTTCTCAAACGGCGGGTTTCTGGCCCTGAATGATTAATAGTGGATGACTTAGGGTTCCCAATATTTTGAAAAACCATCATGTAATCTTACACCACTATGGAACAATGGTAAAGTCATAGATAACTATACCATGGGTTTTACTCATTTGAGAACTATGGTTTGAATGGGGTAAAGAACTATGTTTGCACGCTTCTCGCTGCTTGGCAGTATGATTCTTGAGCTGTAATCCATGCAAGGGCCTTCCAGGCCTAAACTAGAGAGTCATGATCAGAGCTGGCATGACCAGCCTTTGACGTTTGCTTGTTCACAATCCTGAAATGGGCACTCCATCGCCATTGACCAGCAGATGCCGATCACATTGGCCAACACAATCCTCCAAACCATTTGATGCAGTCCTGACATTGAAAGCGTTTGAGGATCCCGCGAGTGAAAGTCTAGTCATGTCCCACCACCAAATAGATCTACCACCCCACCCTACCACTGGGCAGCGACTCAGCGTCCCAGGATCCCCTTCGAGACCGAACAGGATCCAATTTGGAGTCTGAGGGTCCACAAGGCAACGCAACGGGATGGCTATGGCGAGCTGTGTGGAGACTCCGTGACTCAAAACGAACCAAGTGAAGGACAATGAAGGACAGGTTTGATAGGTTTGGAGGCTATGGTTCGGCCTCACCAGCATGGAGAAGTGGGCATCCCACAAAATAGAAAACATGTTGGGGCGGCGTCCCCTTGCGCTCTTGGACAGGCTTGAGTGGAGGCTACAGTGGCTACCCCAGTGGTTACGCCACTGCAATCCCTGCGCCCACGGTCTCAAGCAACGCCATCGCGCAAGGAACTGAGTTTGGCTGCTGAGAACGCTGAAAAACTGTGGGGATGTTCACCTGCTTGACCTGCCTGATTTCCCTTCCTAAGTACCGCCAGGAGTATCAAGTTGGTACTTAGCTAGGGAAATCAAGCAGCTGGATGTCGAGAATTCCTTTGTTTTTTATAAAGTTGGACCAGCTGCACATGCATGCAGCTACCAGTGTCCGCCAAGGGGTGCAGCACCTGCCGGTAGCTAAGCTGCACATAGCTGCAGCTCATGGGAGCATTTTCCTTTCCAGGATTGGCATAGACTCTGTGTGCATTGTGTTTGCGGTTATTTGATTCTATTTGCATCTATTTACATCTATTTACGTGAATTTATATACTTCAATTTTGCGATTCTCTTCCTTTGTCCTGCCTTCTTTGCCTCCTTTGAATACGTAAGTTCAATGTTAGACCCGACGAGCCTCCACTGGCAGTCCAGAACACTGAGCAATTGAGAGGGAGCGAGATTTTGCCCGAGACAAATTTTGCAGATTGTTGCACCACATGTGTTTCGCAGCGGTACAACCTAGGTACAAGCGGGACGTCCTTTTTATCATGTTGTTGTTTTTTCTTTTTTTTGGTTGCTTTCTTTTAAGTTTGTTTTCTGGCTCTTTCCTTCTGTCGCTCTTCCCTTCTTTCAGTGCATTACAGTTGTAGTATTCACACAGTTGCTTATATCTGCTTAGGAAATTTGCATGTCCAAGTACATGGGCAGAAGATATGCAGTACGCATCAATACGCATATAACATGATCATACACATGCTATTTAGATAAAATATACTTTCATATATGTATACATACATATATAAATCTGGTATAAATTGCTATATTGATATACGCATATGTGTGTGTGCCGTCACGTGTATGTACATACGCAAAATGCACATGCGTACAGATATGTCTTGTATTGAGCTAGGCAGAACGAGAACTTTTAGACGGTCAGAATTTCAGTGCATTTGATTGCGCAAGTTGACCAATTGATTATTGATTCATCTTCCTCACTAACCTGTCTGGTGTAAAGAGTTCAGCCAGGTACCGCAGTAGTTTCCTCCGCTGCACCAGCTGGAAGTTATTCGGGAGTGGCCTCCTACACAGGCCGGCTGAGCACGGGCTGGAGATTGAAATAAAAACAATCCATTTGAAGCTAACTTCCCCCGAAACTCGGGGTAGTGCCAGTGCTGCATCACACCAGCCTCGAATCTCATGATCCGTTTGATGCTTTCATTCCCTGACGCTGCATGTTTCAAAGCATATGTGTGTGTGTGCATGCAAGAGCAATGTGCATACTACTATCGTGCAAGAGCAATGTGCAAAAGGTTCAACAACTCAAACTATAGAGGGATACCATGCCCACTTCAAGTTATCACAAATCTTGGATTTCGGCCTCCCATTTGTATGAATCCTAGTATAGTGTCAGATGTGATAGAAAAACACCACCGAACACCGCATATCTCTATATGTCGCATCTCTCCCTCTCTCTCATGATTTCTAGCCCATCAAACCCAAAACTCTTCCACCAGTTGAGCCAACTTGGCTTCCGGACAGGCGCCAGCGCCAGAACTGTTGGGACCTCAGATTGGGACCTCGGATTGCCACACATCCGTGTCACGACCTGCAGCTGAGGTCCCCCATGTGGTGGGAGCCTTAAGTGATCCGATCGCAGGTTGCAAGCGACTCTGGCTTTCTACTGATGAATTGCGGTTTAGAGATTGGGTTCTGGGCGTTGTTGATGATCATCATGCTTAATTCAAAAGGGCTCATCCCATGGAAGTTGAGAATATTTGAGAATGGTGAATTACCAACTGCAGTACTTTCAGGCATTGGGGATATGGAGGGGACAATGATCGCAAGAAGTTTAGGGAAGCGAGAGAAGAAAGCTCGGGATGTCATCAGAAATGCCAAGACAGAGCCTGAAGGAATCAGGGTTGATGAGGCCCATGCAAGCCCGAATCAGGGTTTCGGTTCGGAAAAAAATGTGACATTGGCTGCGACGATATCAAGGTTTATAGGCACAAACCATTGCTACAATACATTAAACGATAGACAACCTCCCAAAAAATTGCAATGAGTGCCATGTTGTTCTGTTTTAGTCACTTCGGAGGTCCCGTTTAGCATTGACCATCTACCCATTCATCTGCCCTATTTCCAGGCATGTCCAGTGAAATGTGTGGATGTTCAAGATAGAAATATAGACATATTTGTGCGTATCTGATCTTAGAAACATACACATGTTAAATAGATGATACATGATATATCTCTATATGTACACATACACATATTTGAAGCGTGTGATTGTGTGTATGTATCACCTAGACCTAGGCGAGTTAGCGTTTATCGATGTTTATCGATTCCCCGTCAGTAGTCTCTTCCTCCAAAACAATCCTATGAAGTGTGACCTGACCGGGGTTGGCTGACGTGCCACTTTTTTGGTGATAGAAATAGCATGATGTAGCAAGAAATTGCAGGAGCCATTGGCGTGTACTCATGACTGTGGAGGTAGTTTAGAAGTACCAGGCCTATCCAGGCCTTTCAATCGCTCCCTCCTTGGCGGTACACTGGTGACACGAATGGTTTGGTTACAAAGCGTGAATGGGTGTCCTGTTCCTATTTGGTTCATGTTTGCTTGGTCCTTTCACGCTGAAGAGTAGCGGGAAGAGGTTAGCCATCCAACGCACAATGACTACCATAAAGTAGGCAACCCTGGCACAGTTTGTCACGTTTATTTGACCAAAGCGTGTTGGGGATCCTGAAATTCAAAAAAGATAGCAAATCCCAATTTCCGGAGCAAATCCGGAACACCATCGAAGACCAGCTCTTTCATTTGTACCTAAGATCTTTTAGACTTTGCATTAAATAATAGCTCATTGATCAATGGTTGCTTATAACTCGATTCAACATCTACATATATATATATATATATATGTATGTGTGTGTGTATGGCTTTTACTCAGCTATAACCACTGGTTTTAACCATTTCTCCATCTCCATTGGTCCATAGCTTGGTCTGGCCCCAGGGGCCAGCGCGTCGATGAGGTGGGCGCGGCTCCCAGCGCAGTGTGTGCGGCGGAGGATTCGGATGAGGATTTGGCAGGCGCTGGGTGCTGCCTGCGGGACACCATCCACCGACATGGCTGGACCCTCCCAGGTAGATGATCTGTGAGGGTCCGGCTGCTAGGGACCAGTGTGGATGATGGTCCTTCCAGTGATTGGGCATGTTTGAAAATGGTGACCAGGAGGAATGATGAATTGAAAACCACCAAATATTGACGGTCAATATTCGTTACAGAAGTTGTAAATCATCAATTGATAGGGTTTAAATATGTTGAACCATGATTTGTAAGGATATTTGGACTTTGCTGCTTCTGATGTTTGGGGTCTGTGCTGGCCTTGGTATTTCAAGATCCAAGCCACCTAGCATCGAGACGGCGAAGTTATTCACCCAACGCACCAGGTTGGGACAAATGAGCTCCCTGCTTCAGGCGTGTTTTCTGGGAGGATGCTTGGCCATCACGGATCTTGTTGACCAAAAACCTTGAAACTTCCCTGCATCTCAATGTTTTTTGCTGTTCGATTGCTCGTTTCAATGATTCACAACCCAATTTCAATTGATTCTTTATTTTGCTTCTCAAACCATCCTGTTTGGGACATGTGACCGTGACCATGAGCCCGAGCCGCCGCAAGATATCTCGGCCCGAGCTGAGTTGAGAAGTGCAGGCCCCACCTCCTTGGACCATTTCGAGCCCGGCCACGGTTCGTTGTTTCAGCACTGCCCATGCTGAGCCCTGCTGGCTGCCAGCGACATCCAGCCACCAGAGCTCCATCAAGGTCCCCCAGCCACGGCCCCAACGGCCGGCCACACGTTCAACGGCTGCTGCTCGCCATGGCGTTCTCCAAACTCGATCAGCAATCGAAAGCACAGACCAAGATGGAGCTGCTCGCTGCACAGGTGCCGTTGCATGGAGGGCTGGTGGTGGCTTGGGATGGTTGGCCATGATGTGATTCTTAATGATGGCTAGGTCACCATGTTTATGTTGGCTAGTGCTAAGCTTGGATTGACAAACCCCTGGTTGATTAATAATTAGGGGGTATCACGGTATCCCCTAAAAACCAAGTGGTTTCCCACTAAGATGGTACCCGATAGGGTTAATTGATCCAGGGTTAGCATAACCGAAGGCATCTTATCAGGTAGGTGGGCCCAAGGAAACGGCTGCCAAGCCTGGCCAGCCTGTCGTTTTCAGGCGCGCATCACTGAACTCGGCAGGGGACCTCAGTGCCAATGTCCAGCCTGTGCCAAGCCCGGGGACGGTGCATTCATGTCGAAGATCCAAGCATCAACCATCCAAGAACATCCCAACCTCAGTTGCCCCGATCTCCCTTCACTTCAAATGCTTGGGGTTCGACTGCTGGCTCCCATGGACAGGAAAACCACAAAGTTACTCATAAATTTCATGATCCTTCAACGACTTGGGTCAATGATTCGGTTGCAGTACTGGCCACCACAACAACCAGCCCAAGTGCTGGTGCACGGGGAGACCTTTGGCCAAGGCACGGTTCACGAGAAAGTTTGAACCGCTGTGCTTAATGATGGCTGCCCCATGGATTTCTAATGTCATTTCCCTTCGGCCCATCTCGGCCCCAAGTTCGTTGGCCCCAGCCGCGATTCTTGAGCTGCAAGATGCCTCACGAGTTGGACAGAACACAGCCGACTTGATCAGAGCATCTGTAGGATTGGCTTGGGAACAGTTGACCAAGCTGTAGCTCCTACTCTCAAGAAAGTCCTTCCATATTTTAACTGTGGTTTTTGGAGATCAAGCGTTCTAGGGGCTCAAGAAATTGAATGTCGCACAACTTCAACCAAATTTGGTCCACAGCTCTGGCACCGCGCTGCCATGGCTTTTTGGGAAGTGGTGGGGGGCGCGCAGAAGGGAGGTGTGCTGGTTCGAGTACACAAGGATGGAGCCAGGGGCGGTTGCTGGGCAACGTGGGAAATGACGAGGCTAAAAGGATCCCCTTCCGTTGAAGCATTTGGAACGTGTTTATTGTGATGATGTTCTGGGCTGTCCACACTGCTTCATGCAGAATCACGCGCACCGGCAAGAGTAACGTACTTTCATTCACCTGTAGGGCATCACGGTTGATAGGGATTAAGACTAAGATGCGTTAAACGTTCATGAGTACTTTCCTTGACCTCCTTCATGTATAGGTTATATACTTTAGTATGGAAGGATCTGAATGACCGCCATGACCGCCATGCGCACCACATGGCTGTGGCGCAGGAAACCTCCTCCGATTTGGCGGCTGCCCGGCTGTCAACTGGGGCCCTTGTCCAGGAGCTCTCAAAGGAGCGCCAGGGACAGGGCAGCGCTGAGGGGGTGACATGGTGAGCCACTGTGGATGGTGACTTGGATGATGATGGATGTGGCTTTATTTTTTAGCTGTGATATGAGTTGCATGGCAAAAAGCCCTGTAAAGTGGTTGAACGAATGCAAGTAAGCCATCTTCATGCATGCGTAACTTTTGGAGATTGCTGGAGGCAAAGCTTGGTAAACAGCGCATCAAAAAGCATGGTGTTCATGTCCAACCATAGGACACCTCTGGGCCCAAGTGTCGGGATCAATGGTGGATGTGTCGCCCCGGCGCGCTGGCCGGATCTAGCGGGCCGATTGGCGGGATTGCAGACCCAAAAACGTCGAGAAAATTTACGATGCGACTTTGATTGTCTTCATTCCGATTTGCTTATCTCTCGACTAGTGTTGGTAAATACGTTCGAGCTGATCCAAATGACGAGCAATGTACAGTACCATTTGCCAGATATGACCACGGTACACCGTGGTCACGGACCAGAGTCATGCAAGTGGTCAGGGAGACCGCAAGTGCTCGCAGCTCTTTGGCTTCAGTTTGGCCGTCCTCGTGCTGGCTGATCACCAGATGACTCCCGCCCGTAATGTTTGGTTTAGTTGGAAATCTATGCAGGAATCAAGGGGCCCAGAGGGGTTAGGGAAGGCAGACGGAGTGTTTACCTTCCAACCTGAGATCGTTCACAGTGCTGATCTAGATTTGTCATTAGTTTTCAGGGCACGATTTCACAGCTATAAATCTGGTTTTGGGTTGTAATTCACATGAAGTACACTTTGAAGCTTCTGCCTCAATCACCAGTGCTGGAGCGAGCATGGGATGGCGATTGTCCAAGCTCTTTCATCTCTTTTGCTTATACTGGCATTAGAAGGGACCAGCGGCTTCACTTACATGACGAAATGGTAGGTTGGGGGTGCACATTGTTTTTGATGATAAGCCACTCCTTAGCAGCTTCATAATCCCATGCGATTCCCAACCAGGGACTGTGTCAGTTCCACACAGCCATCCTCTCAAGCTGCGATGCCAACAGCTTTTCGGCCATGGGTTTTGGTGGTACTGGCAATCCTGGGTGGCCACTGGACCTTCCTTGGCACATCTGTGCGGTCACGGAGTCCGAATCGAGGCCTTATCACAAGGCTCCTTTGCACACGCCGTTGCTCTTTCCATGCCCAGATATGACGTTTTTTAATAGCCAAGATTGCTGTTTTTTCAAAAAGCGAGAATCCGGGTCCAAAGCAATGGCTTGTTCTTGTCGTGCCTTGTGGTGTTTAGTTTCTGAAGGGCTGCTGCAATGGCTGGGACTACCTGCAGACCACTTAGGTTGCACATTTCTTGCAGGGAGCCATGGTTTGAATGTTCCTTGGTGGCTTCAGAACCACCCACTTAACAAGATATAGATCTGAACTTGTGGAAATGATATTCGCATCCATGGCAGCCGATCGGTCGTTAACAGTCCATGCTTGCAAACCAAAGATGGAAAGTTCCATGCACAGAGAGAGGCAGCCAACAAGCATAGACGGCATAGAATGTTCATGAGTTGATTTCAAAGCAAAGAACTGCCCTACACAGATGGAATATCCCGAAAACTGAGGGTTCAAAAAAGTCTAGCAAATATATGCAAATATGAATATGAGTCATGCCGACTCAGAACTGCCAACAGATTTTGGAGCCTCTATGCTTTACTGCAACACCTCATGTCTGAACATGTCTGAACCCACCCCCAAGCTACCCGAAACCTATAGTTTTTTTGATGTTGAGGGGAAGCATCGCACTTCGGAGCAGCAGCGATTCCTGGACGTCGCCACTACCGCAGGCAACTCTTCAGCGAGAACCTTTGGACTCGGAGAAGCAAACGATCCCTGTCGACGTGGTATGGGCCTCCAGTGACTTCCGACAAAGATGTGAAAGCCTATGTGGACCTGATACTTAAGGACCCCAAGAGCCACTTGATTGAGCAATTGCCTGAGGAAGAAAGATATCATTAGTCCATATTGTATAAAAGTAGTTGCATATGTTTACTCAACCAAGCTGCAGCACGGGACATGTTGGGACTATTTTGATATGGTCGTTTTTGTAGCACTTACTGGACTTACTCGTCTTGACATGGGTTGCTTGATCACTCGTAAAGTCTTGAATTTTCTTCAAGATGTTTATGGCACGGAAAGACATCTTAATCATCCTTTGGATTGGGATGGGATAGGTGGGTTTGTGGTGGGTTGTGCGCGACAAAAAGAACTGGATTCACCCAATTGATCGCTACCTGCTAAATGACAGCATTGGATGATAGCCAAAGGAGTTCCACAGTTTATGGGCACAGTTATACTAAATTGATGCCAACAAGTTACAGTTGGCTTCGCAGCTTTGCCCAAAACTTCACTGCAATATTGTGGCTGTAGCATGCCCCAGCGCCTTTGTGGGATGGCAGGCTAGCATTTTTTGTGGATGACACGCTTATTGGATGAAGCTGGCTTCTACTACCGGGTTGCCGTGGTTCATTGCCCAGATTTGGGCGCTTCCCTCAAAAAATTGAACATGCTTTCTGGGCTTAAAAAAAAAAAAAACAAACCATGTTCTGCATACTTCAGCAGCTACAGGCACAGCATCCATGATCTGTGCCTACCCGCGGCCCTTCAATCTCAACTCCCAGGTCAAGTCAATGATCCGGCGGTACCAGACTTCATCGAACCTCGCTGGTCAGTGTGATTGTCCACGGTGGTTTTGCTTTGCTCGGTCTCATTACATTCGCTAAGTTGTTTGAATAGCTTGTAAGTTTGAAAAAACAGTTTAAAATTAGTTGGACCAAGCAAAATATTAAAAACGGATATATCGTCTTGTTGTATGTGAGATGTGGCGAGTGAACATTTCCAGTTCGGTAAGGCCATTGAGTTGCGATGAGGCGCGAAGGTCGGCAATTGTTCAGCTGCGACCGCAAGCAATAAATTGGCTTGCTATTTGCTATAGTGCCAACCCACCACTTTTCGGATAGACAACTCATCTATCTCATGCCATGGACATGACACTATGCAAGTCATTTGGGAGTGAATTCTGACTTTGAACACCCTTTTGCATCCAGGAACGTGAAGTGTACTTTGTGGTTGTGCGCTTTGTTTTGCAGATGGTGCATTTTGCAGTGGGTGTCATTGACGAGCGAGCTTTATTCGGCCAGACCCTATACATGCTGCAGTATGAAAGCCCCTCGCCATGAGACAATCCTCAGAGCTCAAGCGCCACTGAGCACATGTGCCATTTCAGGGTGTGTTCAGTCCAATGCAGTGCAAGGAGCAGGTTACGAGTGATGGAGAGAAAGCATGAGTAAGCTATGTCGCTGGTATTTCACAGGTATCATTCAGATCATTGGCTTTTTTCCTTGGGATGATGATGCTCGTCAAGTTTTTGACGTCCTGCTCAACAATTTTGTTTCATGGATTGAACCAAGCAAGAAGCGAAATAGGAATTGCATCGCACTATGGTTGGTGGGTTGGTTCGCTGGTTAACAACCGCAATATGAACCACCAGCATATATTATTACATTGCCATTTTTCTTGCCATTCATTTGGTTGTGGTGCTCAGACTTGAAAATGCCATATGCTTGCAATGAGCTCGGTGAACTCTCCACATTGCGAGGCAAAGGGCAGAAGCGCTTGAAACGATCGGATTTGAATTTGACACCTGACATGATCGACTTTGTCATGCGGGAGGTGGTCACACCATCCTCCAAGCACAAAAACATCATCAGTGCCAAAGCAGATCAGATTCTCTACAAAAACGCCGTGAAGCTCCTTGGATGCCGAAAATCTTGAGATCCCAAGATGTGATTTGAGCAAAATGACGCCAGCCTTGACACCCGCAGCTTATAATGGCTTACAAGGGAGGATGGTCATAGCTAAGAATGCAAAACCCAGGACTCTCCCATCAACGCCAGATCTGTAGCTTCACCACCTATCACCATCTCAGCTTAGACCGCCTCGGGTCATGTGGCCTTGGTGCTCGGGGGGGATGAACATAAAAACACATACACATATTGTGTTCACAAAATATATTGGCACATGCATCTATACATGTATATTTTACATTATGTATGTATATGCATTTTGTGTATTTGCAGTATATTTGAATTAATACTTATATAAACATGTATATATACTTACACACACATATTTACCCATATGATGTAGACTTATTTGTGTTTGCACAGTTACTTGCATGACGTTGCATGGGTATATTTCGGCCAGCTAACGGCAGCGAGGCTAGCATCATTGCTCCCACGAGCCTCATAAACCGTCGGGTTTTTCCAAGATTATATTGGACTCGGCATGCTGCAACAATGGCGCTATCCACATGATCAATCAATCAATCAGAATAACACCAATAAACATGAATACCCTAGATAAGACTATATATACTTCTTAAAGAACCACCACCCTGAGATACCTTGAGCGATTTCTCAAAAAAATCCTGAAAAAATGACCAGGGCAGAGCCACCGCGGCCGTTGAGGTTCGCCTTGCGCCTGGTCATCGACATGGTCTCCTCCGTTCAGCTCTCCGGCTGCGGCTTGCGCATCCGCGTGCAGATCGAGGCAGATCCTTCCAGCGCTCAGAAGCCCTTGCAGTCGCTCGGATGGGTCCCAGGGGACCGCAACTAGCTAAGACTCGTGGATCTGGCGAGCTGGGGCAAGCAGTTAACCACCCAATAATGGCTGGTTAATGGTTAACAATAGGGATGATAGCTACAATTATAGGGGTATACCAGCTATATTATTGGTCAAGATTCTTTAACCAACTGGGGACAATCTCCAACAAGTTCATAGGGAAAACAATGGTTAAGGATAGGGGAACTATCGAATGAATCGGACGTGTACAGTATACGGCCTTTACTTGGATCCACCACTGTAAGTTTCCCCCATTCTCCAAGTAAAAGGTCAAAGGGTTTATGACTTCCTGGACGTGTAGGCTTTTACTTCGATATATACTGTAGTTTTTTCCCCCCATTCTCCAACTCCTTTGTGACTGGCCCAGCGAAAACTGAGGCAATACCCCCTGAACTTGGCTCCCTTCGAAAAGTCCTGCGAACCTTTGATCGAAGAACTGCTCTCCCAACGAAGCATCCCTTTGCCTGACAGGATTCAGGAGGCGTGACCCTGGGAGTTGGCTGTTTGGAGTTTGGTACTTCGATGATCATCCCACTTAGGAACTGACCAGCTACTAACCAGTTACTAACCATGCAGTTACTAAGTGGGATGATCATCTAAGCAGGTGTGCGTGTCCTAATGAGTTTTTGTGTGTCCAATTGGTCCTCTCAGGCGCTCTACCGAAATTTGCTGAGAATCATGGCTTTCTCTGCTGCCGCCGCCTTGCAGTCTTCCAAATTGGATGTCTTTGGGATCAGCGTGGATCCTAACTTCCGCAGATAAGGTCCTTTTGGGAGTAGAGTGGACCATTGTGCCTTTGCGGAATCTTCTTGTACGTGACCACGGTCTCCCCACAGTAGAAGATCACTGGTGGCACCCAGAGCGGAGGATTAGTCAACGCTCCGCGCTGACATTGGCAACGTTTCGAAGGTGACTGAGGTAGTCGACGGATTGGTGGAGCCGTTTGGCGTGCGGAAAAATGAAGTGTCAGGCAGTCAGAGACACCAGAGGTTGAGCAGTTTGGATAAGTCTGAGCCTAAAAACTTCCAGTGGTGGAGAAAGGGAGTGAGTACTTTGGGGATAGGCAAGACACTCCATTGGAGCGCCAGGAGGGGGATCGTTTACAGTACCAGCTACTTTGGGGAGATGGACCTTCCAGCGGATGGGTCAGCTTGTCTACTGGGCAAAAGCAGTCACTTGGCAGCAGCTCAGTGCAGCTGGGTGCAGCTGCAGATGTGATTTGCCGAGGCTGCTGGTCCTCTCAGAGAAAGTTTGGATGGCCTGTGGTGGGGCTGACAAGGGAGGCCTACTGGTTAGACAAGGCAGGACTGGGAAGCTGAAATCGGAGAGCATTTGGGAAGGGGTAAAGCTACATCACTTCCTTAAGACTGCTTGTGCCTTCCAAAGTCTTGTTTGTTCGTGACACGGTTGACGTCTCTCCTTGCTCTCTCATTGGCAATTGTTCATAATTATTGTGTTTGCGTACTGGGGCAACCAGCTGCCTATGTGCCAAAACGTTATTCGTACGGTCACCTAGCCATACCGTGGGCAAGTGGTAACAACCCAGTCGCAGGCTGCGAGCTGACTTCGGAGCTGCTGCCGGAGCGATTGACGACCCCTGGGAAAAATGGAATGTTTCTTTTGATCATTTAACTATAGTTCTACTAGAATTGGTAGTTACCCTAGTTATATCCCAACTTATAGCTGCTTACGGGCCCACCTTGTAGTGTTGTTTCTTCTTGTTGATTTCGTCACCCACTTGGGTACAACCAAACCATCGGCGCATCCGTGGTGGCGACATGGCGCTTAGGACGGGTGCGACGGTGATGGAACTAGAGCCAGTCGTGGATGGATCACGCTTGCGCTACCAACTGTTGAAAGGATCTGGGCCCAAGACTGGCTGGGTCACAGTGCAGGCGCGACACTGCTGTTGAGACCTGAGAGGTGTCAAACTTGTATAGAGCTGACTGTAAACTCAGATTGGTTTTGGTTTGGTTCGGTTTGTTTTTGTTTGTTATGTTTATTTGTTTGTTGTTGCTGTTGTCGTTGTTGATTTAGTTGATTGAGCAGTTCATCACTCGGTGAGTCAGCTCCTTATTTGGTGGGCTAGGCAGCTACGTCGGTTCTGCAGGGTGAGAAGTCACATTGGTTTGCCAACTCTTGGTATCTCCGTGCTCCCGCGTTACTGGTATGGGGGCATGCCTATGCTTCTGTCTAGGGTCTGGAGTCTAGACGTTTTCCATCGACAAGAAGCATCCACATGCATGGAAGCTGACCTTTTCCTGACACATGTTCAAATGATTCCTGAACATCCCGATCCAGTCTTTGGGCAGTTCTGTTGGTGATTAGCTATTTGCTGCGGTATCAATGTGTTTCAATCGTGCAGGGGATGCTTGCTTCAAAATGACCAACATCTCAGCGCTTAGCTTACCCATCTAGGAATGAAAACTCCACTATTCATCCATGGGTTTTCATAGTTTCTGTGGGAAATCTGATGGCTTTATTCCACTATTCATCCATGGTTTTTCGTGGTTTCCTTCGAAAATCTGTTGGTTTCCCCCTTCCAGGCTATCCCCGAGCAACCCAGCAGCCGGGCCAGGCACAAGGCAAAGAGCTCATGCGCAGGCTTGGAGCTCGTGCCGCTGGACCCTGCGAGCCACTGGACTGCAGCTGGCTTCAAGACTTGATCCTGGAGCAACTGGAACCCCCAAGGGGGGCACCCTGAAAGGAAGCTTAAGTTATTTCTGGGGGCAAGGATCATTACTCCAAAATCCATGGGGCCCCCGCAAGACCCAAAAGATATGATAAAATATGGGCTTTAAGATCTTGTATACGAGCTAAAATGATTTGGGGGGCCAATGGTGTTGGGGATGGGCCGTTGTTATGTCCATTTGCCTGTCATGTAAGCAGTGCGTTTGCTTGATCCAGGCTGATGGTCAGTTGCAGTGTGCACCTCTGGATGTTGCAAGGTTTGACTATCTCCACAAGGTGGGGCCCCCAGAATCCGCAGACCAATTTGGTGGTTTCTCAAAATAGGGGTACCCCTATATCATCCTGTATTAATCATTTATAGTACTACATCGACCATTTTTTGGGTCCCTTATTTTGAGAAACCACCAAATGATGCATGGGGACTTTTGCGATGTAGGCGCACCCCCTTTAGGAAAAGCACCCATGTCATAATCCCTGAAATTGGAACAAGTGAACCAGTGAACACACATCATTTTCTCTGCCCCTGCGAGGCGGACGGCGGCGCTCAAGAAGAGAGAGAGAGAGAGAGAACGGACTGCGATCATAGTGATCCATATTGAGACCAGGCAACGTGCGATAGATGTGACAGATCTGACAATATGGATCAATATGGCTATCATCATTGGCTGGTCTAGGACCCCTATCATTCGTAGTGCAACGTGAGTTGAAGGAACGGAGTGGCACATCGGGTCTACGGCACTAATTGCATATATATCTAGCTACCGTTGCTGGCATGACTTGTCGTTACAGATCACCAGCACTTCCTTTGATGTTGCGTCACGGAGGCCAGGGGTCAGCCACAGAGGAAGGGTCACTCCAGCAACATCCAAGGCCAGTGGTGCAGAGGAAACTTCGAATTTTGGCACTTGCAGGTCAGCTGGCTTTGATGAATGTGGCCTTGCTTCACCAACCAAGACTGGTTGGTGGTTTCGCACATGCGTTTATTTTCCTTAGTACTTATCATGAAATGGCTGGTTGACTAGTATGTTGAGACAAGTTCATCACACCAACCAGAAGAGTCATTCACATTCTTTAGCCATGACAAGCGATAATTGGCAAAAGACTAGCATGGACCATGGGCATCAACAATCACTAGCTCTGCTGAACTATCTGAACTTCTTGAGAAGACGATGGAATCAACAATCACTGACCATTATCCAGAATCAACTGCTTTTGAACCATCATGAAAGGAAGGCGTACCACAACTTTCAAACCCAAGTCCGAAGCCTCAATGATATCTTGCTAAATGTCAGCCGCTACCAGGCTTGGCCCATATCCACCGACGATTGATCGGTTGGTTCCTTCAATCATTTTGCCCTACCACGAGCCGTTGAAAAAGAAAAACATGTATAGTTTGATTGGCCGTCACAGCTGGATATGGTCATGTGTGTGATTTGTTTTTCAGCTGGGGCACGCTTGTGGGTTGCAATCTGTTCATAGATGCCGCAGGGGCGGGTTGAATGGCCCAGCAACTGCGCTTGAGAGTTACCTAGGCAGCTTGACCTGCAAAGAAATGATCCGCTATCAATGTGCGCCTTTCGCCGCGGCCCTGGGCAAGGCAGGCTGACGATTCTTGCTGGGTCAGTGGAGGTAAGTAGACCTGGCTGGTGGTTTGATTCACATTTTTGATTTTCCCTTGGTATTTACTAACCATTGGTTGGTTGACAAACATATTTTTCATAGGGATGGTTCAACCACCAACCCGATTTGCTATGTCACATGCTACAACTGTTAGATCACCAGAGGGTAGACAGATTGAACTAAGCCTTCGCACATGACTGGCACGGATGCTGCGTAGGACACGGCCGAGTGGACCTTCGCGGAAGGCACGGTGCAGCACCCCTGGGAGATCGTTTCGAAGATGCACCTCAGCGACTTCGAGAAAGCCTTGGCACAGAAACGTGCCATGGCGGGTGCGAAGATGTGAAGGTGAAAGTTAACATCGTCAAATATGATTCAAATATGATGAAACAACATTAAACAAATTAAAGATTGAACGGTAATTAAACATAGTTGCTATTAGTAGCAACCAGTAGTTGTCATCATTATTCATGTTACTTTGAAGATTCAACATGTGATTGGTTTAGATCCTAGATTTGAGACTAAACATAGAACATTAAACATTACTAAACATTATAAGTTGTCATAAGCATTATTGTCGAACCGTGCACTGCCCAGGTGATCGCTTCGCTGCAGCATGTGATGCTCGGACCTAGGTGTTGAGAAAAGTGCATCTGCCTGCACTTGGGGGGTTGGCTCGCTCCACTTTTCAGTGGCAGCGGAGCCCGGTTGGGCGATCCAGGGATAGTTGCCGTTGCGTCGGTGCTGTTGGCGTCGTTGCTGTGTGGCGGCGGCGGTGCGGTTGGCGGCGTCGTTGCTGTGTGGCGGCGGCTGCGCGGTGGGGCTGCGCGGATCTTGAGCCTTGGAGTTTGCCTAGGGGGCCGGCATCACATGGCGCGGTCCTACTATGAAGCCTTTGAGGTGGCCAGGAGCACGGGGGCCGATGGAGGCCTGGACGCAACGTCAAGTGAAGAAGCTGATGTAGCTGGTGATGGTAGCGGGAATCATGGTCATGTTGGTTCAGGCTACGGACAAGAATCGAATAGCTGGGGAAACCATAGCGGATCCTATGGTGGTAGCTGGAATGATTCGTCGAGGCGTAGCAGGAGGCACTATGACAATTGGTCCTGGGGCGACATGTCTGATGGTGGTTGGTCTGATGGAGATTCCAATCGAAGTTGGTGGCACCGTGGATACTATGAGGATGGTTGGCAAGGTCATCGGGTATATGCCAACTGGTATGGTGGTGGTAGTGATACTTCTTCGTGTTATGGGGATGATCATGGACGAGGGCGACGTGATCAAGAATTTCGAGGTGATCCTCGGGGAAAAGGGCATGGTGATGAAATACCACGAGGCAATCCACGTGGAAGAGAGCGTGAACCTGAGAGGCCAATGCAGCGTGAGGTGTCACCGGTTAGTCCAGTGGCCGCAGGTTTCGACAGACATGGCAATCCTCCGTCCGGGGAACACAGTGTCGCCGGTGAACGGCATGAGACAAAGGAGCCGGGTGGCGATCCAGACAAAAAGTTCAAGGGGAAGCCAAGCAGTTCTTACCCTCCGATTTTCAAGGCCAAGAAGGGTGAGAGCTACCATGACTGGAAACGCTCGGTTTCCTTTTGGCTGGGCGGAGAGGGTGGTCAGATACCGGTGGAGCTGATTGGACCCAGGATTATGGTCCAGTTGCGAGAAAGGGCAGGTCAGCTGGTCAAACACCTGAATAACGACGATGTCAATCGTCCTGGAGGCATGGAGAAGATCTTCAGAGTTTTGGAAGCAAGCCCACTCGTGAAGCAGCTGGACAAACATCGGGTCGACCAGCACCGGAAGAAGCTGATGCACCTTAGCCGTCTTCCTGGCGAATCCTTGGAGTCCTACGTCACTCGTGGTTCCATTTATCGGAGCCAACTGGTGAGCCTCGACAACTCTTTGGAGATGGGAGACAGGTTCTATGTGGGACACCTGCTAGATCATTCCAGACTGAGCAAGAAGGATAAGCTGATGATCAAGGCGAGGGCTGGCGAAGAGACAGAGGAGAACATTACGAATGCGATGATCGAGCTGTCTGCTGAACTTGAAGGAGAAAGTGGTTGTCCCATCGGAGTGTCAGAGCCCAACCTGGCAGGTGCGAATGGAGACGACCATTTGTTGCAGCGTGAAGGAAGCTTCATCGCCAAGAAGAACTTCCGTGGAGCCTTCGCAGCAGAGTTGGAAGGCCTCAGCGAGATCGATGAGGAGGAAGTCGGTGGTAGCACCATCGGAGATCCTGGCGAGGAAAGCTTCGACGAGGGCATCCCTCCGGACTTGATGGAGGCAGAGAAGGAAGCCTTTGCCTTGCACTTCCGTGCCAAGCATCGCATGGCTGAAGTGAAGAAGATGAGGAACTTCTACAAGAAGCAAGACCCGGAAGCTCGTCGAAAGCAGCTCGCCGAAAAGATGAAGACAACACGTTGCCACAATTGTGGTGAAATTGGTCATTGGAGTCGTGAATGCCCCAAGCCTAAGGGCACCTCAGGACAGCAGACTTTTGTGGCTGGCAAGGTGTCGAATGGCGGCAAGGCTCATGTGACCGGGAAGGAGCATGAGGAGACCGAATGGGCTCTTCTGGCTTCTCTTTGTTCTGCGAACTTTCCTGACGACTCCGAGAACATGCGAGCATACATGGCGCTGACTGCAGTCCCGCAGGGTGGCAAGGAAGAGATGGACCCCAAGCATGGTCTATGGTGTATGGAAGAGTTAGCTCAATCGGTCATTTTAGATTTGGGATGCATGAGGTCGGTATGTGGTGTTCAGTGGGCCAACCAATTGATCCAACGATGGAAGGATAATGGCCGATGGTTTCGGGTGCAACCGGAGGATGAGACCTTTCGTTTTGGCAATGGACAAAGTTTGAAGAGTAAGTACAGCATCCAGTTTTGGGCAACCTTTGCACAGAAGCCAGTCGTGTTGATGTTCTCAATGGTCAATGGGGAGTGTCCACCTTTGTTGTCGCGGCCAGCATGCACACAGTTGGGGGCGGTTTTTGATTGCAGTTCACACACTTTGTCATCCACGAAGTTGAAGGTCAAAGGCTATGGCATGAGGCAGACACAAGGCGGTCACTACATCATGAACATAGAAGAATTTCAAGCTCTTGACATTCAATATGAAGTACCAGACGACTATGTCATGCCGGATGCTTGCGAAGCTGTCATTTGGCCAGTTGAGCACGATCCTGAAGTGTGTGCTGCCGAAGTGTCTGAAGCATCAAATTCGCTGAGTGGCCCTCGTTCTTCCAATGTCCCAGCCGCAATGTCGTCTGTGCGGCGAGTTGGGTCATCGTGCCATGGAGTGCCAGTACTTGATGAGCGACGACGAGATGATCCAGCACGAGACCGGGAGTGTGGGCAGTTTTCGGAGCGAGGCCATGGGCTCCGACATGACCGCCTTCCAGAACAGGGTGATCTCCGAAGCGACGGCAGCGGCAAAGGCCAAACATCCACCACGACCTCCCCGACATCGAGCAGAACCAGGATGGGAACTGCCGGGACCACAACACTTCAACTTGGGCGAGGACGACGAGCAGTTCCAGCCGACGCCCGAGGAGATGCAGATGTTGCTGAAGAAGCGGGAGAAGAAAGCTGCATCTCAAGCCAAGGCCAAGGCGAAGCAGGCACTGACGGGGCAGCTTGCGGATTATCCAAGCCTGTCCCATTGCTGGAGCGCCGAGGTGGCCTTGAACGTGGTGGCGAGTGCTCGTTCTCGGATGGTGACCTTTCTTTGGAAGAAACTACTCTGGCAATTGCGGGTGAAGATGGCGGTCGAGATCACCTATCCCCGTGCGAATTGGCGAAGGAATCCCAGATGGTTGTCAATGTTGTTGGGCAAAGAAGTGGGGGCATTGTGGGGTCATCTGGGCTCACTGCGGCAGAAGCTACGGAATCCGGAGGTGTTGGCGCTGATGTGAGTTCTGAGGATGACGAGGAGAAGATGGAGGTGCAGCAGAGACCCCAGCGCGGCCTGACTCAAAAGATGAAGAAGAGCATTGGATGGGCTCTTGCAGTGATGTCCATGATTCAGGGAGCCTCTCAATGCATTACCAACTACACGGTGGTGGAGGTCTTCGCAGGCAGCGCAATGCTCACTCGGGTTGCCCTTCAGAAGGATGGATGGCAGGCTTATGAACCCGTAGACATTTTGTTGGGCGGGACGGAGCATGACATGTGCAAGAAGGAGGCAAGGGATCGTTTGATGACTGCGATTCGGAAGTGGCAGCCTGACTTGGTGGTGATCACTCCTCCTTGTGGACCATGGAGTTTGTGGCAAAACCAGGCCAGCGATATGGAGGCCTTGATGGAGAAGCGTCGGCAACATCTCCCATTTTGGAAGTTGGTTGAGGAGATATGGGTAGAGCAAACCAACAATGGACGACTGGCATTGACCGAGCAGCCTGAGACGTCGGAGGCATTGGAGCTCTCCTACATGCGCAACAGACCCAATGTGCATCGAGTAGTGGTCGATCAATGCGAGTTTGGTCTGAAGGATCCGGTGTCAAAGCTCTACTACAAGAAGGCGACGGCTTTGGATGTGAACAATGAGGAATGGGCCACACTTCTTGCTAAAGTCCGAAGATGCAGTCACCCTCCGGAAATGCATGAACAAGTGAAAGGTTCGGTCAAGGTGAATGGACGTTGGGAGCGGCGTTCTACTTTGGCAGGCAAGTGGCCAGCGAAGTTGGCTCACCATATCCTGGACACCGCGGCGGCAGTGCTCAACCAGCCCAAGAATGTGAAGATGCCGAAGCTTCATGAACCTGCTGGGGGAGATGATTGGTTCATTGGTGCAGTCGAAGGTGTCTTGACTCCAGAAGAGGCTCTTCGCAACCAGCTCAAGGAGACCGGCGGGGAGCGCTATGACTTTGTGAACTTCGAGGGCAACGGCAGGACTTTGCCACGACGTGTCAGGGCAATGTTGGCACATTTGCATGTGACTTTGGGACATCTGTCCAATGAGCGTCTGGTTAGGATGTTGAGTCTGGCCGGAGCCAATCGACAGCTGTTGATGGGAGCCAATAGTCTTCGCTGTCAAGTATGCTGCATGGTGCACCCACCTCAAGCGAAACCGCAGGCAAGCTATAACAAACCCTCCAACTTCAACCAGAAAGTGTCAGGTGATTGCTTTCATGTTTGGGATGTGCAGAACTTGCGGTACACGGTGGTGCACTACATTGATGAGTTGACAGACTACCAGGTGGGAGATGTGAGTTTTGATCCAAGTTCCGAATGGGCAGCATCCGTTTTGCGGGACAAGTGGTATGGTGTTTTCGGTACACCCGATGTTTTGTTGACGGATGGAGGTCCTGAATTTCAAGGTTCTCTGTGCCGCCTGAATGATCTTTGTGGAGTTCAACGTGAGATCATCCCAGATCAGGCAAAGTGGCGTCTGGGGCATGCAGAGCGACATGGTGCCCTGCTGAAGATCCTGTTGATTCAAGATGATCACGGCATTGCGCATTGAGACCTTGGAAGAGATGAAGTGGACGGTGGTGTATGCATTGGCGGCCAAGAATCGTATGACGAATGATGGAGGTCTTAGCCCGCTGCAGGCCGTGACTGGCCGAAACTCGTCGTTGCCTGGATCCTTGCTGGGCCAGATCCAGAGCGGGAAGATCCGCTTCAAGATGAACCAGGAGCTGTTACGCGATGAAGCCCTTCGTCGAGCTGAACGAATTCGATCGGCCGCCATCGAAGCCTGCCACTGGGTGGACGCTCATCATGGTCTCCGGAAAGCTCTCAATGCGAGATCTCGGCCTCCCCGACTGGAAGGCCTCAAGGAGGGTACTTGCGTCTACGTGTACGAACCACCTGTGTCCAGAAAGGGACTTGCGAGAAGAATGCAGGATGATACTTCATGGGCAGGCCCTGGTGTGATTGTTTGTGTGGAAAAGGAGGACAGTATACCCCGCAAGATATGGGTGCGGATCAGGACCAAGGTGAAAGCGTATCCTCTGGAGAAGGTGAGGCTGGCGACTCCTGATGAAATGATGAGCTCGGAGTTCATAGTTGGTGCTCTGAAGGATGTGGAAGCGGAGTTGGAAACAGGTAGGTTGACGGTGGTGGAAGAGCAGAAGAAGAAGAGAAAGACGGCAGACCCAAAGACCCCGGCAGCCCCCAAAGCACGCACTAGTCCCAGCACACCACCAGCACAGCCAGCCTTGCAGCAGAGCAGACCAAGGGAGGAGAACCAGCAAGCTGAAGCACCAGCACAAACCCAACCAGCAGCGGAGGAAACATTGGATCCGGTGTTGGATGATCCCTACCTCACTGACCGTTACCCTGAGGAGAACCGGTCAGGTGATGCGGAGGAGGTACCCCAGCATGTGCAGGAACGCATGCAAGCAGCTCAAGAACCGGTGCCTGTGTCATCATCGTCCTCTCCTCCGGTATCGTCGTCGGGACCGGAATCGAGATGGGATGAGTCACGGAGTTCGGCAGGGGATGCTCAACGACGACTTGAAGAAAGGAGAGAGCTTGCCCATGATGTCCCTCAAGCCCTACAGGGAGCTTCAAGAAAGCGGACCGAAGAAGATGGAGTTGAGCCGCACTTGCTTCCTTTCACCAAGAAGAAGAAGCTCTTTGAACGAATGGTGGAAGGTATGGGAGCTTCTAGCACTATGGCTCAAGCAGAACTTCGAGGAGATCTAGAAGACATGTGGCAGGATCTTCGAAAGGTTCGATCGAAGATGCGAAAGAAAGATCGAGCGGAGAAGAGATCCCAAGCCCGGTCTAGCCACTCCATTTTCCATGTCGAGAACCTCCAGGAAGTGAAGCCCGAGGAGGAAGCTGATTTGGAAGTCCTTCGACAGATGATGGTGGATCAGGAAGTTTTAGGAGCTGAATGGTGTGACAAGGAGCAAAGGAAGGAGTATGAGGAGGAGGTGGTGAAAGAAGCTCAAAAGCGGCAGACGGCGGAGAATGAGGCGAACCAAGGAAGCCAGCTGCTCACTGGTAAGCTTCGACTAGAATATCAATGGTCGAAGCTGTCACACGATTGGCAAACTGCCTACAGGGAGCCTCTCTTGAAGGCAATCCGTGTATACTTTGACCATCAGGCCATCCAGGGTGTGAAGCTGGATAGCGTGGTAGACCCCAGAAAGGTTCTTTCATCACGCTTCGTGTTGACGAACAAGGGCGAGGAGAACCTGGAGAATGCGATGCTGAAAGCGAGGTGGATATTAGGTGGCCATCGAGACCCGGAACTCGGTCAATATCCTACACTGGCTCCAACGGCATCACTTTTGGGGCACAACTTGCTGAATTGGCTAGCGGTGCAGAACCGCTGGGTCGTCCACTACGAGGATGTTGCATCAGCTTTTCTGCA
Source organism: Symbiodinium kawagutii (assembly GCA_009767595.1). Classification (NCBI taxonomy): domain Eukaryota; class Dinophyceae; order Suessiales; family Symbiodiniaceae; genus Symbiodinium; species Symbiodinium kawagutii. Next base: position 44,601 of record VSDK01021218.1, read on the forward strand.
GGGTCGGCATCTCCCCAGTGACAGGGAGGTTTACGTGCGCCTCCCTGCAGGCTACCCCAGTTACGTGAACGACTACATCAAGACGCTCCTGGGCGATGGCTACCGCAGTGACATGTTGCGGTTGGTGAAGGGCGGTTTCGGGTTGGCCGAGAGCCCGAGGCTGTGGTATTTGGAATATCGCAGCACTCTCAAAGACCTCGGACTACATGAGCTCAAGCTAGTGCCAGGAATGTTTCGGGCCTTTCATCCAGATGGTCGACTGCGGGCATTGGTGTGTATCCATGTGGATGATACACGCTATGCAGGGGACGAATCCGCCAAGGAGATTTGGGCAGAGCTTCACAAGCGTTTGAAGTTTGGCGACTTGCGCAAGGCGGTAGATGGATGGCAAAAGTTCTGTGGTCGATGGGAACGACAAGATCCTTCTACCTTGGAATTCTTTTACTCCATGGATGAGTATGTGAAGAAGATCCCCGAGCTCTCCAAGAACATTCTTGAATTCAAGGGTGAGATCCTGCCGGAGAATGTCAAGAAAGAGATCGGTTCGATCCTGGGCCAAGTGAGTTGGGCAGCACGCCAAGGGAGACCCGATTTGATGTATGGGGTCTCGAATTGCCAGCAACTGTCCGGTTTGGGCAAGCCTGAAGCTATCCTCTGGCTGAAAAGGATTTTGACCAGAGCACGCCAAGCTTTTGAAGTGAAGGTGCCACGAATCCCTGGTGACATCGCTGACCTTTTGGTTGTGTCAGCAAGCGACGCCGCCTATGCAGGTCAACCGCGTCAAGGAAGTCAAGGAGGTGTGACATGCTTGTTGGCGCATCCTGACGTCCTTCGAGGTGAAGCTGACGTATGCATCTTGGAGGCGCAGAGCATGCGGATCAACCGCATTGTGCGATGCAGTATGAGTGCTGAGCTGTCAATGGCAGCTACTGCTTTTGAGCACGGCGACTTCATTCGTGCCGTGATGGCAGAGCTGTTGGAGATCAACTTCAAGCTTCGTGACTGGAAATGGCATGCAAGCAAGTGGCGACACTACCTGGTGATCGATGCGAAGACAGGGTATGACGTCCTGAACAACGAAGGGATGACGGCAGACCGCAAGATCATGATTGATGCTGCGGTGCTGAGGGATGCCATGATGGAGCGAAGCTGTGAAAACTATGTACGTTGGATGCCAGGGAAGGAAATGATCAGTGATTCCTTGACCAAGTGGAACGGCAACGGAGTTCTCGAGAAAGTCTTGAAGACGGGCAAGTGGTCACTGGTCGATACCCCTGAAGCTCGCCAACTGCGTGAAGCTGCAGCTGCCAGAAAGAAAATCTATCTGGCTAGGAAGAAAGCATCACCTGAGCACTGACTCCAAATGGGGCTGGTGTCGAACCGTGCACTGCCCAGGTGATCGCTTCGCTGCAGCATGTGATGCTCGGACCTAGGTGTTGAGAAAAGTGCATCTGCCTGCACTTGGGGGGTTGGCTCGCTCCACTTTTCAGTATTATTAATAAACATGATTAAACATAGTAGCAATTTAAACATTATAAATTATAGGTGTCATTTTCAACAGGAAACATAGTTGCTATTAGTGGGAAAAATTAGTGGTCAGGTTTTTGAAACGGGTTTGAAGATTATTTAGAGTAAGGAAACGAATGAAGCAGATACAAGTGCGCATGCGTTTTCAGGAACCCATTCCTAGATCTTTGTGGTTACCTCTTTTTCTCAGCTCGACTCGGAAAAGGCTGAATTTTGTGTCCCGATATTGGTTTCCCTCCCGCAGGCTTTTTTCTGTGCAGGCTTTTTTCTGTCCGAAGGGATATGGATGTATGACACAGGAGTTGGAGGAAAATTAAGTTTCGGGTTCCCCATCCGAATCAGGCAAATCCCGCCTGAGGAATTTCCACAACGTGCCAAAGACTTAGGTGGCCACAATTCACCGAGAAGGCATTTGTTTAGATTCGGATCCCTTTTTGGTTCAGACATGTTCAGACTGAAACCAAAGCCTGAATGAATATCTGTAGGCATACAACGAACGTGTGCGTATGCCTTTGCATACGTGTTTGGATGTGCGCTTGCCTTACTATGTGCGAGGAGGCCTGTATACATCACCTGTTCCGTGGCTGAGGACAGCAACTCTGGTCCTGGTATGAAGACATCTACCACTGCCCCAAGGACTGCGCAAAAAGTGCACCATGGAAAGACCTTGCAGCACAGTCGTGCGGTAAATTGTTGACAAGCTGGGTCGCAAACAGTACCAATAGACACCAATAGATTGGGATAGGTTGGGTATGTAACGGTGTGTATGCTATTTATCTATAGGTATCAGGTATCATTGTCAAATCATGGACTCACAAACTCACAAACTGCTTCCGTTCTTGCAGTAGGAAGCCATGGTTTGGTGGCAGCAATGCCGATTTGCCAAGAGTTCCTGTCAGGAGCGATCCACCCTGGAGAAGCAGTTTGACAAAGATGTCGTTGTGGAGACCGTGCCCCGGCATGTGGCGTTTATATGCGTTTATGCCCTGCATAGATCAGCATAGACCCTTTTGCTTGGAACTTTTTGGACACCTAGACATGGCATGCATGGTGATGTGTGATGCTGGTGGGTACGTGGCTCGCGGCTCCTTTGGATTTGTGAGATTGAATGCCTACTGATCTCACACAGCAAGCCCCGACAAAAAAACATGCGCAACAACAGGTGGACATCGAGGATAAGGTTGCCAAACTGCGTCAGAGACTCGAGGAGGAAGGGCCTTTTGATATTCTGCTTGGATTCTCACAAGGCCAGTTGGAGAGGGATGCTTTCTGGCTCATTAAGAAGTACTTTGACCTTTTCCTAGGGATTCTGCTATTTGGATCATCTTGGCTCTATTTGGTGGGAAGATGATGGGTTTTCTAGATGGTTTTCATTTTTTCTGTGGAAAATCATAGGAATTCATATGAAACCACAAGAAAAACAATGATCGATACCAGCTCTTAACAAACGGAAAGTCATTGTTGCTACCATCCCTTAACCCACGCGCGTTCGAACGCCAGGGTGCATCATGATGCACTACCTCATTGGGCTGTGGAAGGGTGCCGTTCCCTGGAAGCTCAGCATCTTTTTCGAAGGCGACCGAGTCACGGCCGGTCATGACTGCTCAAAGTTGAATTGATGAATGGTTTTTGATAAATCGCCGACTAATAATTGATCAACTATTGTGATGGGTAGTCAGTTGTTCCAAGTTATTGATGCTAGTTAGTGGTTGGTTAATCATTGCTCATATTTGAATTTGGTTAATGACAAGGGGTAAAAGCCAAGTCGCTGTAGGTGTCACAGTTCAGTAACATCAGTAGCCATACAGAGTTGGGTGAATGTATGGACGGGAAACGGCACGATGTTCCAGTATCACAAGAGAAGATTTTCTGAGTGACCTGAGATCACTGAGACTCATGTTTGCCGGGCCAGCTTTCTTCCACTTCACGCTGCGGGCCTCGCAACCTGCAGGAAAGCACATTCGAGATCAGCGCTATCGCCGCTTCGTACCTCTGACTAAATCTGCAATTTTCGCACTGGTGTGCAGATGTGTGCCTTGTGCAAATTGCGTTTGGTGACCCTTTGAGACAGTTTGAAAAAGCTGAGGTACTATCCACATCTTCGGAAAGGCGTCGCCTTACTATTTGTATGCTAGAGAGGGCTGGTGCTCCTCTCAGAAGGTTGAAGACTACTACCAGGATCCCATGGTACTCGTCCATGAAGAGGGCCATTGCTTTCCAACGCTTCAACCTCGTGCCAAAGAGATTTACGACGTGCTGTGCAGGGAGATCAAGACACATGTTCTTTGAGCCCAGACGACTGTCAGCAACCCCGCAATCGTGGCCGCTGGCTGATGGTTATGATGCTGCAACCCATTCTCATCGGCGCAGGTTTTGGCCAGGTCAACCCAGCTTACGATGCAACTCGTGCCGGTCGCTCCATGACACAACTTGATGATGGGCATCCTGCCTCTACTAGGCCAAAAGCTTGCCAGGAAGCACTGTGCTGCTCCTGGATGTTGCCGAAGGGAAGCAGACCTGGGCATCAAGTCCCTGCTGATGCAGCTACACAAGACAGACAGGCCTTGAACTTCCAGTTGCAGTTGTTAAAATCGCCGAGTAGCATGGCAGAGCCCTATGAGGACAGGAGGTGAATGTATCCAGAATGTAGTCGGGAATGTGCAGCACAGTTGGTTGCTGCTTGGTTCATGGATGGAAGCCTGCCTGAAAACGGGAAGCTCATCCCGTTTTCGGAGCCACGGATCCCTTGACTGTGTCGCCCCAAGCCCTTAAAGTGGATAGATTCATATTGATAGATCCATGTGATATCAAGTGTTCATAAACAAATAAACCATCCCCAGTTTACAGCCTAGTGATTTATCCCAAATATTTGTGGTATGGATCAAACATGAATTCACCACTATACAGTTTTACAATGTTTTACATGTACTATTTGTGTAATATTTAGATATTCAAACGGCTATTGGTCAAAACCCCGTACCCCTGGTTCCCTGATTAAAACTAGTGTTTTCCTATTATTGGTTGGTTAATCACCATTATTGGTTAGTTAATACTGACCCATAAACCATATATAGCTGGTATATCCCATATAGTTGCTGGTATCACCCCCTACTATCAGCCATCATTAAGCCAGCTAGTTATTGGTTGGTTAACAACCACCTTTATTGGTTAGTTCATATGGCTGTGGGTCAGTTCACCCCGTACCCCTGGTTCCCCTATCATTAACCATTATTTCCCTGATTATTGTTGGTCATTATCCCCCATGAGATTGGTTGGTTAACTGCTTGACCCATAGCCATATATAGCTGGTATATCCCCTATAGTTGCTGGTTATCATCCCCTCGCGCTCCCGTCTCTCGACCCCAGCCGCTGGTCCATGCAACGGCCGGTGAGACCAAGAATCACGAGACATTGTGTCTCGGAACAATCTGGAATCCCCGCAAGCTCTTCTTCACGTCCCGGATTGTTGAGACTCCCCCATTTCGGAAAAGCTGTTCAATGAGATCAATCTTCCACTGGTCAATGCAGACATGAACTGCACAGACCCAGCATCGCATAACGGTGCCACACGGGCATTTGCGCTCCACCACACATCTTTGTTTCTTCGCCTTGGCAATGCATCTGATCACTCCAGAGAAACCATGACATGCTCCGAGAAAGTCATAGCCCTCCCTATCCACTTTGGCAGCAGCATCACACCACCTGCGCTGCTTGGTGTCGTAGTAGAATCCCACTCCTCCCGTTTGGTGTTGGTACAGAACGAAAAGTTGGTAGAAACTGATCCACACCCTCCTGCCAGTACTCTCATTCTGAAGTTCATCCAACCACCCTTCAACTTGCGGCGCAACCCCGTATGCAGAGTTAGAGAGTGGCAGTGGAATGCAACCCTCCTCATCACGCAGCGAAAGCAGCGCATCATCGTTGTCATCGTGAACCCTTAGGTCCATCTTCATCTCCTGTTGTGCCTGCACTTGTTTCTTGTTCTGGACAGCAGCAGATCCCACTGACGCAATCACTCCCATAACCTTGGTCATCAAAGATTGTTGATGATGATGGTGACTCATGACCTGCTCCCACAACCGCAGCAACCGACGAGGAAGCATACTTCGTGCCTGGTCCGCCAATTCATCTGCTCTTGCGTTACCTCGAATGACCCACAATTCAACTGGATCACTGTAGACCTGGTCATCCTGGTGTGATCGAACTTTCAAAACACAACAGTCAAGGCCTACGTTGAGCGCCTTCTGGACCAACTCTGCGAGCAGTCCCCACAAGTCATGGTCCTTCTGAGCCGCAGTGACTACAAAAGGGCAATTGGCAAACATCGCTGAAAGTCGCTTGTACACGGTGTCATTGTCAGTCCAAATGTTGGCAGAACATCCCCTCAGGAGCATGGTTTTAACTGCTGCTATGGCGGCTGTGATCTCACCTCGAAGAGCAGTCTGGGCCAAGCCTGGAACGCCTCCACAAGAGACTGGGACAAAGGTGTCGCCTTCAAAGTCTGCACATACCACGCCCCATGTTGCAAGTCTTCCTGGTTTCCGCAACGGCGAAGCACAACTCCCATCTGTGAACAATTGCAGTCGAGGCGTGACAAACGATTCAGGCAAGAAAATGTCACCGGTGGTGTCCGGAACCTCCATGAGTGCATGCTGAAAGGCAACCAACTTAGGTGATTCACAAGCCCATCCATGAAGACGTGAACAATCAGGTAGGTTAAGTATTTCACTTCTCTCCGCTGCCGAAAGGTCCATTCGACAGGAGCCAAAGTGGGGACATTCCCACAATCGGTGTTGGAGGCTGTCTGGGGATTGGCACCAAGGACACCGGTCATCAGCCGCCTTAGTGGTCTTGACTAACTTGTCCATCGTGTAAAAGGTACCGTTCAATGCAGTGCGTACCACTCCCTCGTTGTCACTATGCTGTGCAGCTAAGTTCCTAGTGAGGTCGGCATCAACTGCGGACAAACCTTCAAACTCCTTCCTAGTACACATAATGCTTCCGATGCGTTGTTGCCATGCATGTTGCAAACGGTGCATGAGGACTTGCACAGGTGCATGAAAGAGCGAGTGTCGAAGGCCTTGGTGGTCGACAACAAAACCATTTCCATCCCAGGACCAACCCACATCATGAATCCTTGCTAAAAAGGTTCGACACGGGCCGTGGGCTGCACCAGCACTTCGGTCTCCTACCAAATCATCCAAGTTGGCACACAATCTGGCATGGTTCCCAACCTGTCGCACTGTGAGTGTGGTCTGCAGCAAACTCCAAAATTCTGGGTCATGGCTAGGTTCAACCTGGAGCCCTAACTGGATAAGTGCGGAGGCTCCTTGTTTGTTCCACCCAAAGGCCTGCATGGCCTGGCTCCTGAGTTTCCGAAGGTGCTCAGCTCCTACAATCACTCCTGCAATACCATGAAGCATCCGTGGCCAGGCTACAGATCGGAGCATCTGCAACTTTTGCTCATTGGGTGCAAAGCTCCTCCGGAGCCACGTCCACATGGGCTTGTGGACTTTCATTCTGTCAACGATTGTGTAGTTTGTGTGAAGTCGACTGAAGCCTACATGTCCCCCAAGATCCCTCTCATGGTACTTGACAGACAGGCCATCCTGTTTTAGCTTCTTGCGGGCTTCAGTGTCTGTACTCCATCCATATGTTTTCCGAACATCTAGCTGAACTGCTATTTCGGATGCGAAATTTTCCAAATGTCTATGCCCGTCAAGGAGAGCATGTGGGCATGAAGAGGTGATTTCCCAATTATCCACAAAGGTGTGGACTCGGCATGAGGGGCTTTTCCCTTCGACTATCTTGTGCATGGCTATGTTGACTACCATCATCCCCACTACGGATAGCGGGTCGCCTTCGGGAAACCCTGAAGAACTCAGGTGTTCTTCACTGCAAGCACCTCTGACAACAAACCTCCTTTCAACAAAGCGTAGGTTTTGGATCCACGTTCGCATGAAGACCGGGTCAATACCTAAATGAATCCCACACGCGTACACAACATGTCTTGGGAGCACATTGAAGCATTTGGTTATGTCTGTGACTAGGCCAGAAACCTGACCCCCATTCAAGTACGCTTCCTCGACTTCACATGCCAAATTCCACCACATGTTGATGGTAGAGGTATGTTTCTTGTTGCCATGAAGCGTGTCTGGGGCTCTTCGACTCAGCCACCGCAACAGCTCTTTCGCCCTGACACTGGCCCAGGTGCGATACACCTGAGATAGCACTGTTATCGGTCGGTAATCTGAGGGCTTGGCTGCCTCAGCATGCTTTCCTATGGAGGTTATCAGTCCTACCAAGCACGGACGGGGCCAGCTTTCACAACCTCTGTCAATTCGGTTGATGGCATCAACCAACTTACTCACGAGTGGTGGTGGCATGAGCAAGAGGTCCTGTCTGTCGACTCCATCTGGCCCCATGGCGCTGTGTTTCTTTCGACTTCTGACAGTGTTGATCCATTGCATGGTGGTTAGGGGACCTAACGTGAACTTCTCATGGGAAGGCTCAACGAAATGTGCAAGGTCATGAATGAATGAATCCCACCTCCCAGGTTTGGCATGGGAGGGGTTGTTCCACATCGGTCCCCACAGCTCGCCGAAAGCCTTGAAGACTGACCCTAAATCCCCTTGGAAGACCTGCTGTTCCAACTTGTCACCTACTTCCAATTGAGTAGCTTGGTCAACCCAAAAAGAGCCGTCAACATGTTCTTTCCTAAGGAGCATCGTTTGACCCACCCAAACTGGTTCATCCAACTGCAAAAGCCCAGGCTCATAGTGGATTCTTTGACCGTCATCAGTGATTTCTGTGACGATGGCTGACTTGGCCGCAACCACTGTCTGAACCGCAAGGGACTTCGGCTTCCCAATGTCCTTGAAGATCACTGTAGAATCTTTGCATCTCCGGGTCTGGGCTGCTGCAATGCGGGCTCGGTTCAGAGCTTTCTCTAGTCTCCGGAACTCGTCAAGGAAAGTTTGAAAGATGCATCTAACTACCTCAAGGGAAGGTGGTCTCTTGGGGAGATAGTCAGGGCATCCCATGCTCTTATGGAGATGGTTGTGAAAAACATGCTGAAATCCTCGAGGAAAGCCCTGCGCTGACCTGATGGCAACCCAGAGCTCAGCTCTATGAACCTTAATCGCTTCAGAGTCTTTTTCACTACTGGCGAGGGCCACGTAGCTCTGCAGTCGCCGCAGTTGGCGGGTCCACTGCGTGTGCCTCCAGTTTTCCCCATGATATTCAATGGTCACCTCATGCTTGCGAGACCGTCGGATTGGTGTGGGGGTCTGCCGAGCTAACCTTGGGGTGGTATTTACCACTCGACCTCTCTGTGCATTGACCAGCGAGCCCTTGCCAGCTCGACCTAAATGAGCATCTACCACCTTTTCCAGGGTGGCGAACACATCAGGTATGGTCATTTCAAGGGGGAGAGTGTCAGGGACAACTACATCATCCAAACTACACTCTTCCCACGGCAAAGGAAGGGGTCGAATCCAAATAGGAACAGGCTGGTGACACATGGGTTGGCTAAATTCCCCCAAAAGTGCACTATGGTCAGCGAAGTGATGGGGCAGAACAACCACTTTTGTAAGGTGGGCTTGCAGCTCCCTTGGCACAAAAACAAAGTCCTTGATGGTCCTCTGCTTGCATGTGACCTGAGGTTCCTGTCCCCAAAGCTGCTGCGCTAACTGTTGGATCTCTACGAACCCATGACGCTTCCACTCTTGGACTTCAGCATAATCATCACAGGATCCATTGAAGTCCCCGACAATGGCTCTTGGTCCATAGGACTGGTAAACGATCCTCCTGGTTAGCTCCTTCATGAGGCCATTGGTTTTGGCCTTCACCTCTTTGGTTTGGGAATCTTTGGAGTAGCCGTAAAGGACTCCAATCTTATACCACTGGTTATTATCTAGGACCGCAGCTGCCTGGATTCTACTTGTGGTCCATTTGTCGTGGGACCAGTCCCGCCCTGAAGGACACTCTGGAATTCGGCCAGGGGTCCTTGGGTTGGTTGCAGCGGAATGACCTGCTGACTCGTGGGCGCATGGCCACACTTGTTCGGCAAGGCATCCCTGCCGGTGTGGCCTTGGAACGTGCTGTCAAAGATACCTTTGTGGAGTGGCGGAGCCCCGCACCCCAGGTCGCGGCTTCACGTGTTGAGTCCAAGCGCTCCAGTGAGCCTGCGCTGCCTGTTGTTGGTGGCGAGGAGCCTCCAGCCAAGCGATCGCGTGGCACTGGTGTGGCCTCCAAGACCCCCCATATCCCTGGTGGTAATTCACTGAGCTGATCTGCTTTGCCCAGCAATCCTGTGGTGTTGAGCGCTCCTATGATTGGGCCGGGATTGGCCGCTTCACCAACTCTGAGCATCCCTAGCATCAGAAAAACATTGAACAGTACTGCAAAAAACTGGCTAGGCCAAAATGGCCATTTGTTCTGGGTCCTCGAGATTCTTTGTTTGGCTTCTGTTTGGACAGGCGTCAGTCTCGCGGTGGAGACCCGCCTGTCCTGTCATTCTCCTAAGTGGCCTGACTTGTGCTTCTTGGCCAGCAAATCTTCAATGGCCGACAATTGGTCTGCAAGCTTGGCATCGAAATGATTCTGGACAGCCCGTGTTTGGGCATCAACATGACTGCGTACCTGCTGAATCTGGTTTGTGACGACAACATGTTGCTGCTGCTGCTGATCATGATTTGCTTGGACAGTTTGCTCTAAACGCTGCATCCTAGCCTCAATCTCATCAACCCTTGCTTCCTGCATGCAAACATCAGAGTCTGCTGTGTTGAGTCCTGCGCCATGAGATGAAGCCAGGTTGGCTTCGACTCTCTTCTGAATGGCGACAGCAATTTCATCGATCTTCGGTCCTTGGTCAACTTTAGGCTGTTTCGGCAATGTCTTGCCGCTCCACGGGTCATTGGTCTGCATGAAGTCCTCCTCAACTTGCTTGCTTCCCTGCGCCTTGATGTGGTCCATGGTTTGTTTCGATGCTTGGATGTCAGGCACCGATGAGGCAGGCTTGGTGGGCTTCTGGACTCGACTGAGGAGAACATCTCCGTGACTGAGGTGGTATACCTCAAATCCTGGTGCACAACTGGCCTGGATATTCCACAGCAATCCTGTCTGGGCAACTGCACGCCCTACAGGCTGTAGGGGTCGGGCATTCCAACCCCACTTCTGAAACAAGGATACTAAGGAACCTTTGGTTGTGCCAAATGGAAAAGGACCTCCAACATACAAAAGGGACTCCTGCGAGTTCAAAAGGGGCCCTGACGGACGATGTTGTTTATGGATGCGCTCGGCGTCTGCTGATTGAACACGGATGCCAAACCTTTCACCGTACCTGGCCATTGAAGCTTCCACTGGAGTACTCTGCAAAGCTATCTGGACATCATCCTTTTGCTGCTTAGGCAACCAAATGACACGAAAAGCAGGAGAGGGTTGGCGCCCATCAACTGTACGTGGTTCCACATATAAGCCGCTGGTCCCTGACTTTGCCAGCAAATCAGCCAACTTGGGGACTGCTACTCGGAGATTGACAATGAACATAGATGCATTCTTTGGTGCACATCGTTCGAGCTTTCCAGTGACAAATTGTCGGTCCCAGCAGTCAATGATGGGGTTGTCTCCACTGCTTTGCACTGCGAGCTGAGGCAACTTGGTAATCACATACTTGACAGGTCGTTCAACAATGTCTGACCAGCTGTCATCAATTTCATCCTTGTAAGCAATGACTCGGATCACTTCTGTCTGAACTTCTGCTACCTGCAAGACCTGTGGGGGTTTCCATCGTTGGACTTGCTGGCTGCCCAACTGCACTAATCTTACCGTGGTCAGGATTGGCTCACTGGTGGACGAAAAGTGAGCTGGAATCCTAATCTCATCCCCCACACCGTGCAATCTGGGGTTGTTGGCATCAAGCAACACCAAACCTAAGGCATGCCGGGAAATGGGCAGACTGCACCGAAGGTACCCAGTGGCCTCTGCTGCTGTGGAAACGATTACACCGGATGCTTCAGGGTTCACTTCTGAAACTGCAATTTGCTGCAGCAGCCCTCCTTGAGGGTCCTGGAAAATTCCTTTCGGGATGGAAATGTCATCTGCTGCCAAATGCAGTGGCTTGGACGATACTGGACTCTTGTTTTTCTTCTGTTTCTTGCCCCCAAAAGTTTGGTTCTGCTGGAGGCGTGCCTTGACCATAGTTTCCATTTCATGGCTCATAACGAGTTGCAATCTGGGAACTGCTTGGTTCGCCAAGGCTTTTAAATCTCTCCAAGCATTGAGAGACCTCATGCACTTCTGCACTGGCAATCTACCCAACCTTTCAAGGACCGTGGCCGCCCTTTCCCCCGCATCTTCATCTGGTACTCCATGTGCTTTGAGTAAGGTTAGAACTTCATTAGAGAGATCTGGTTCCTTTCCTCCTCCAAAATGCAGAGCGTGTGGCGGCAGAGGTCTTGCTTGGGCCTCATTCCTACTCAAGGATCCTCCAAAGCCTGTTCTCCATTCCAATGCTTCCTCAGCATCCACTTTGTCGCTCAGGTCAAACAGGACATTACGTAACCATGCGATTGCTTGAAAGCCACAATCGTGCTCAAAAGCTTTCTGCATAGGCTTGACACTGACCAATTCACCCGGTTGGTCAAGTGTGGAAAGGACAGGTGCAAAAGCTTGTTCCAACCATAATTTCCCTTCATAGGTTGTGACAACTTCCAACTTCTCATTCTTGATGCGTGAAAACGCTGGAATCCATTGATGGTTCACCAAAAGGGCACTGACAACTTCCTTTTTTGTGGCCACTAGATCGACAATCTGACCACTCCAACCCTCCAACATATCCTGCAAGGACTCCTCAACCTCATAACTGGGGATGATCAGAGGCGGCACTTGGGCAGCCGCTCCTATCTCAGCCACATGACGTTCCAAGTAGTAGGCAAACTCATCAGAAGCTACCCATCCCTGTTGGTTCCTGAGGACTGCGATTCTGGTCACCATGGTTGTATGAGTCTCCAAAAAGAGCTCTGGTCGACAGGAATCCTGGTATCGTTGATCAAACTGTCCGAGTGGTTCCATGTAGATGGTCTGGAAAGATTGCGGTTCACTTGCCGGGGGCAAAACAGTACCCACTGCATTGGTAACACGAACAGGCTCATCCCCACCCAGGAGTCTGGCCTCCGCAACCTGAATTTGTCCAATTGTGGCATCCTTCATGACTTTGACCATGGTGGGGCACGTGTCTCCTAAGTGTTGGACCCATATCCAACGGTATTCTGGGTCATGTGCATGCACTATGTGTTCAACAGGAGCAGCCTCAGCTTCTGGTTCTGCTCGCATGGGTGGGCTTGCTGCTTTACTTTTTACCATAGCAGTGAGTTGGTCTGCGAAAGTCACTGGTTCAGCCTGGGTGTTTGTGGCAAAAGCCGGGATACCCCCAGTCGAGAGGCTTTCTTGGGGTGGTTCATGTCCCTCGGCTGCTTCTTCTGCATTGCCATTGGTCCTATGAGCATCCTCATCATTCATGGGCACCCATTCATCCGCATCAGCTGCAATCGCTTTGAGGGTGTCTTGGGATAGCTCTACGTGGCTACCTGGGCTCTCTCCGGTGTTGGCTGTTGGATCTGGTCGAACCTGGGGTGAGCCTGGTTCATCTGCATCTGGCATCCCCTGGTCTCCATGATCTGTGATCTCTCTTGCTGGCTCGATGACTGAGACAGTTGCCTGCTCTACGGATGCATGAACTTCTCCTACATGATCGTTACCGAATGATGTGGGGTGATCATGAGCGAATGATGGCATGCTGGAAGAGTCTGCACACAAATCCTGGTTATTTTCCGGGGTAAGATCACTTGTCGGAACATTTTCCTTGGGTTCTTGCGGCCCGGTCGCTGGCTGTTTTTCATCCCCAAAAGAATTGGTCACTCCGCTTTTCTTTTCTTCTGGGTCTTTGCGTCCCGCCCGCTGGCTGTTTTTGGTTTCTTGTGGCAAGTCAGTGGGAGCATGCTGCACTACCTCCGATCCTTCCGAAGGTCCTGCATTGAAGATGGTCGCACACAACACCTTTCGATTGTCTGACAAGGCTTGGAGTACCTGCTTGATTCCACCAATGAAGTTGCCAAAATTCGGATGGTTCGCCAAAGGAGGCGCTGTGTTGGCCACACTGAGAGCTATCCCTTGGACATGTTTCCAAAGGTATTCCTCAGGAGTCAGTACAGGAAAATCAAACCATGTCCCAACCTGGTACTTCCACTGTCCAATCATCCAACAACTCTGAATTGGTGACGCCATCTGACCCAACCCAGCTATCGCAAGCCTCAAATTGGGTCCCCAGTTTCGGTTTGGTTGACTTCCATGAATCAAACTAAGTTCCCATGGATGTAGAAACCTTGTGCGTGGTTTTGGCCCATTGCTTGTGTTCCAAAACCCTCCCAACAGCAACAAAGCCGCATAGATTCCCTTCGACTGCAGGCGCTGATCACTCAGCCCATGTCGGCGACAACCACATGGGCATCCTTGGAGCTGATTCGCCCATCCATGAAGGGCTGTAGGACAAATCCCCTTCCCTTGCAGAATCAGACTGTCAAAATTCGAGTAGTCCGAATATTTCCGGGTTTCATACAAGTCCAGTGCTATCTGCTTCATAGTGGCTTCATCCCACGGGAAAATGACAGGCATCACATCCTCCAGTTTGGGGGCAGGAGAAACTGTCGGCAATTGGTCCAACGTGATGCACGGCATACTTGGGTGAGTGAGAATGCACCACCATCTATCCCTTCTTGCCGGAAAAACCGTGTGAAGGCTGAGATCAATCTGGCTGCACCGAAATCCAGTGGCTTCACAAAATGACGTGAGGGTGTCCTGAACTTGTTTGTCTTTTCCTGCACCTCGAACGCATTCCAACAAAATGCTATGAGACCGCAAAAGGTGTCCCGCCTCCAAAGTGTGGAAAAAAGCATTCGATCTAGCATCTGCAACCCCTGCCTGGTCACCAAGGTTCGACCAAGGTTGACAGGAGAAACCAGCTGTCAGCATTGTTGACCGTGGACAATGCTCATGGATTTTTGCTACCACCGATTGATCTCTTATTTCACCTACGACCGTAGCACTACCAAAATTGGGTTGGTTGGCCTGGAACTGACACCACACTTCTCGCATGTCATTGACCACCCTGATGTTCATGTCGCAACTCGCTACCCCTTCGCCAAGGCAACCAATACCAGTGCATGTTTCGATGACTTCATGTAGTCCCATCCATTGTGCTGACTGGTGGGCCAACACACGTCCCCCAGAAGTACTCACGCGAATACCGGCCTTCAGGTCAGTGACTGTGCCCGACAAAACTGAGATCTCTGTTGCTTGTGGAAAGCTCCCATGCAAAACAATGTGCTGGCCATGAATGACCGTCCTGAGGAGATGTTTGACACCTGTTGGATCCCAAATGACCACCCTGGCCACAAAGGTCACCTTCTGTTCCAACTCCAACTGATTCCAGGAGGGTTCAAGCACTAAGCGTCGTCCTGCCATGGCTCTACCACCCGAGCATCAGCTTGCTACAGTCCACCACTGTAAGGTCTCGGGCCGAGACTTGGTTATCATCCCCTATCATTAACCATGAACGGGCTATTATAGTTATTGGTTGGGTAATATTGACCCAGAGCCAAATGAATTCCTGGATCCAAAAAATTTCGACGTGGAACGTCACCTGCTGAGGTCGCGAACTGGCAGAGGCCAACCAAAGACTAGCATCAGCGGCCCATCGGAGGATCCGCGATGCGGACGTGACAGGAAGGCGAAAACCGGTTGACTTGTGCAATTGACCAACCAATAATAGTTGATTAATGGTTGATGATGGGGGATGATACGTGACAAGTATAGGGGATATATACCAGCTAAAAGACTATGGGGCAATATTAACCAACAATAATGGGGCAGAACCATAACAATAACCAACAATAATAGTGGGAAAACAAGGGTTAATGATGGGGAACCAGGGGTATAGGGTTTTGACCCACTGCCTTATAATGCCGCACTCCCGCTCACAGTTGCAAGAAATAATGGCTTACATGATCTAACCTGCAATCATTACTTTCAATTATTGGAAGGTTATTGTCATGAATGATTGGTCTAGTTTTCCTTGGTCATAGGCCAACAAATAATTGCTAACATTCAATCATTACTAACAAGTTCAATTGATGTGTTGTGTTGGAACCGGCTAATTTGTAATATCAACATCCGAATATGCATACCAAAACGTGCCAATCGTTCTCTCACTCAGCCCTTGATCAGAAGAACTGCAAATGTTGATCAAAACATGATGTTTTTTGATAAATCGCACGTAACAAACATATATGCGTGTTTTTTAACTTAGCAAATATCAAGTACTGATCCAAGCTGACTTATTTCTGAAGGGGTTCCCATGATGCACATTTTGAGGAGTTGTACCGATGTACCATTGAAGTTTTACAGTGACCCACAGGTGTCCACCACAGATCAATCAGATTCATGGGGCTGTCCTTAAGTCATGCGCTTCATCAGCCTGCCAGTGCCCAGATGTGACCAGGGACACCATCAATTGTTAGGGTCATACTTAGCCACACGGCTTGCAATCTGCAGATCATCAATCCCTGCATGCTGATAAACAAGACTGGGAATAACCGAATAACCACCCGATTCAGGGTCAATGTTCATGAATTGTGATTGTTCAAGATCAACAGAGGATAAATACGGAATGGATTATAAGCACCAATTTGATGTTACACGCTTCTTATTGTCATTGGGTGTACTTCGCATATGATCCAATCAGCCCCGCCAGTCGCTATATATCATATATATATATATATATATTTATTTATATTTGTTTATATCCGATGATTACCCCATGTGACTGGTCAGCATTTTGGTCCATGGAATCGTCACTTTCGGAGACTCGAGCCAGCCGCTGATCCATCCTCCAGCCGCCACTCGTCGACTCCTCCAACCGGAGCTTCGCCAGGAGTCCCAGTTCCGAGTCGACCATCACGAGCAACTCCGCACCGGTGGCTGAGAAAGGCACGGGGCCCCGGGGTTCCGCTGGGGGGGCAGCTCCACATGATCCAAGAATCGACCGCGAGGAATTCTATGGTGAAGTGCGAAAGATAGCTTCTAGTTACAAGCACTTAAATACTTTCTTAATGAAGCTATCATTAAGCACTCCAATATTTAAGTATTAATGAGTATTAATAATGTTCATTAGAGTATCTACTTACTAATCATTGGTGGTTAATAAAGCGGAATGGGTGGCACTTCATCATCATGGTCATTAGTAACCACCTCATCATCGCTGCAGGACAGTGACATGGGCCTCGCAGTGGTCAACATGATGAATGATGATCATTTGTGGAAGGAAAGAATGAAACAAATTGACCGGTGCAGGCCAATGAGGCCGAGTCAGTACCGCCCATAGTCGATCATTCAAGCGATCAAAGGATCAGTTGAATCGTCAAGGGGTAACATCCATCAACCATCATCAACCCCGTAGACAAGGAAGGAACCAATCAAATAACATCAAATATCCAGGCTTGTAATTTGGTCATGCGTACTGGAACCATTCGAAGAGTGGAGGATGGCCTTTCAACATTTGCAACACTACAACTGCCCGCCATTGCAGGGCACACCGAAACAGAGCGTTGCAGGAAAAGAACAGTCACAAGACGAGCATGCCAAAAAAAAACTCCCCTACCTTAACTATTTATTTTGGGTGGTGAGTCGGTTCTTGAATATATTTTCTGAAGTAATATGTTCGAAATTCTCGAGCAAAGTACTTCTATTTTGCTCAACTACCTTTGACTTCAGAAATAATTTGTGCGAGTGTGCAAAATATGGATTGAGCGAAATGGTGGAGGCCCAGCAGTGGTGATACCCTCAATTCATTTGAGAAAAACATAGTCCTTCACTGACACCACCAAAAACTATTTCCTCAAGAGATATCACAAGATACTTCCCAAATATGTTAAATGTTTCCAGTGTCCCTTCATGCTTTATTGTTGAGGGGGTGGGCATGTAGGCAGGGTGCATGCCAGGAAAAGTTTGTTTTTCCAGGCCATGCCCAACGTGGACTCCAATCACTAGGTACCCATCGAGATTCAGAAGCAGATTTTATTTTGGGTGGAGGACCACTGCAATCATGAGTAAGCCCCTTACACCTGGAATAATTGTTTCTAAATTTTATTTTTGGGGTGGTGGGAGTTCAAACGAAATTATTCAGGGTGGGTAGAGTTCGGTGATATGTTTTTTTTTTTTTTTGGGTGGGGGGTGGTTGGTCACAACTAAAGCCCCAGATTTGAAAAAAAGTTGAGGTGGTCCACCGGACCCCCCACCTCAAAGGGAGGGGAGATCCAAAAAGCAGCAAGAAAAACGAAGACAACAACAACAACAACAACAACAACAACAACAACAACAACAACAACAACAACAACAACAGCAACAGCAACAGCAACAGCAACAGCAACAGCAACAACAACAACAACAACAACAACAACAACAACAACAACAACAACAACAACACAAATTTACCAGATGTATTTGAGTCAATCGCCAGCGGACTACTATGAACATGGCATACCATGGCCATATACCCACCCTCTCGTTTGTTTATGGTTGTTTATGTGCTTCCTGCGCCACGTTTTGGCATGTGTTCAGTCAGCGTGGATCTCCTCACGGCTTGATATGCTCAGGAGTTGAGGATCTTATCCGGGAGCTACGGCAGTGCCAAGAGGACCTGCGAGATTGCGCTCGGGCTTGCCCAGTCGAACACCAGTGAGCGTGTTTGTTGCCAAAAACGAATGGGCCTACTCGACAGTCTGCATGTATCAAATCTTGGTCCTTTGTCTTCAGTTGGAGTCGACTGATTCATTTGAAATTCATTTGAGTCATTTTGATTCCAAGCTCGGCCCATGGCATCCCATGGCCTTGTTGATCCATCTTTGCTTCCAACACTTTCCACCCATGGATCAACAAGGTGTCCACCCACGTGCTTGACGGGGGCTCCCGTTCACCGAACGGTTCACCTCGACAGGAGCGCGCCACTGCTCTTGAGGACGCGCGCCCGTGGCACCATGGATGTGTTCCGCCCATGACAGGATTGCCGTAGTGAGGCATACAACTTGCCTTGAGAAATGGCGAGCTGGGTCAAGCAGTTCACCAACCAACTAATGGGGGATAAGTTTACCAACGTGGGAAAACAATGCTGAATGATAAGGAAACCAGGGGGACTCAGGGTGAAGTGACCCACTGCCAAATCTTGATAATTGGATTAGTTCACTGCCTGATGATGATTAAGTTATTAGCAGAATAGTTGATATTGGTTCAACCTGGGCCAATAAATTGAATTGCTGAAATTAGATAGTAATAGTAATGGTGGTCAATTATAGGCAAGAAAACTTGAAAAATGTTTGCGTTTGTGGTTGACAATGCCGATTCATCATGCGCCAATAGGTGATGATGTCTTATCACTCTTAATTCAATGGTGGCTGTACCCTTTCCCCTCATTTTTGTTCAGCATGCTGCTACAGATCGCCCAACAAGTGCACACGGCCATGCCAACAAAGCGGATTTCGCCCATGGGAAGTTCACAAGAAACCGACTGCCATAGTCGGTGTGTTTGTTGCAGATGATTTGTTCTGCCACTTTCCCTCCAGATACTGGGCCGGACTTGGATCCCAACAAGTCCACTGATATCCACTGATCGTTGCTGTCCCCCTTTGGATTGGGAAGTGTCCGGTCGGTATGACCATACTAATGTGTCGGACCACCCTTAGTGAGCGCAGCTCCAAACAGGAAGCATCTTCAGCACTTTCCGAAGCGCAAGCCGCGCAAGAGAAGTTTCGGGCAGCCTGGCCTTTTGGGGATGGGAATGACCTTTGCTTTGTTGGTCATGAAAGCCTTCCGTGGCGTTCCTAAAAATCTTCGGCACCCAAGGTAGCGATCTCCACAATCAAGGGTCTGTGCTTAATTGTTCCATGGGTCTGTGCTTAATTGTTCAAAGGATGAAAATGAAGAGATTATTGAACTCCCATGCACCCTTCATCTCTCCTGTCGATTCATCTTTTGTGGCTCGAAAGAACAATGCAAGGATCAGAAAGCGAGGTAGCCATACACAATCCTGAGCACATGTCAGACAGGACCGATCATGGCCAGCCTCAGCAACAATGGCCCCATGTGGCAGGAAACGTCCAGAGCCAATGGCATTTCCAAGTTCGAAAGCACTGTTTATACTGCACAGTTTTCACTTCATCGCGGGCGTCCAGCGCGCATCTCAAGATGGGCGATGCATCTGCAGGACTGAGATGGCTGAAACTTTCCATGTGTTGTTATGTGTTGTTTTGATTCCAGTTCGGGTTTCGGCACTGAACTCATCCTCTCAGCGAGCTGCCCTGGAGAGATCACTGTCGAGAGATCACTATCAGCTGGCTGTCCCAAAAGCAGGATTGCAAACCAGGCGCAGTCATAGCGTTGAAGGAAGTAGCATTCAAAGATGAGCTATATACTGTAACATTTGCCAACCTTGCTTCACCCCTTTGTCTAGAGGTTTCACCGACGAGTGGTGCAGGATGTACTCCATCGACTCTCTTCTTTGACTGGAATGCCTCAACTTATCATGCTAGCAATCCTACATGACAAACAAAGCGATACTTACAACCATCGATGCCGCCCTGGTTTCTCGCTTTGGATGGTTGGACTTGGTTTCCAAACCCCATGCTTCAAGTATATAAGGTAACCAGCTGGTTTCTACTTCTGGGGGTTGGTTACCTACTCTACTGGTAGCATACGGTAGCTGGAAGCATAGGGACAGCTGAGCGGATCTTCCCGGCTGCATCCCCAGCCCAGGAGTGGAACTGTTGCGGCGCGAACTGGACATCAAGCGGCAAAGCTGCGAGAAGTTGCGTCAACGACTGGAGACCACCAGGCCGCGCCCTTCGGCGCATGGGACGTTGCAGGGATGCCTGGCACTACAGGTTGGGCCATTGCGACCATGCCAAGGCGAAAGGGTTGATCAATGGTTAAGAATGATTGATATACGGGTAAGATGATGTATACATGTTGAAAATGGCCACAAATCGTGGATAAACAGGTTGATCAATTGCTGGTAATGGTCAAAAACGTGGTTGGCAGATGTTGGCAGTGGGAAATCATGGCTGATGAATGATTAATCATGACTATAGTGTTTCTGATTGGCGCTGCGGGGGGGTTACTGGGAATGTGAATCCATAGCAACTTTGGACTCCCCCGGAGTGAACCACGCCCGTGGCGCCCACCAGATGCCACCAGATCCACCGCCCAAGCTGCCATGGCTCCTGACCCTCCAGGCTTGAAAAGGACGCAGTGACCCAGTCATGTGCCGTTCCTAGTGGCTTGCAGGGCCATGGTGCCCTGTTGGAACATGTGGCGACGTTGGTTATATTCCCATGTTGGAACATGTGGAATAAGAGAACTGCTAAGCAAAAGGCATGGCTCCCACAGGTGCAAAGTGACAAGGCCGCAATGTTGGATGGCAATCCCCCCGCACTTGACAACTCATATCAAGGGTAGAATTGTTTATCCTAACATCTCCCAGCGTGGTCATTCCCAAATGCTACCGAAGCACTTCCCATGGCTTTGGTTCAATTTGCTTCGATCTCCAACGATTAACTAGTCAGTTCATTTTCCTTCATATCGGAAATGTTTAGCAGCGGTGCATGGCTTTGATCCACATAACTTGACTTTCCTTCCGTTTGCAGTTTCAACCGCGATGAAAGTGATGTAAGTTATATCCAAGCTTGGTTGGTGGCTTGATTGACATGTTTATTTTCCCTAGCAAGCGTTAACAAATGGCTGGTGGACCAACACATTTCACAGGGGTGATTCAACCACCAAGCCGAAGTTCTCACTTCTGTGAGGTCTGGCTGGAGTGGAGGCCAAAGCGCTGTCGTTGGATCAGCCTATGGGTAGTCATTGAAATCCTCGCCCCAGCGGGGTTTTGTCGTAGAAACATTAGGTTCTGCCTTGTTGCTTATTCCTGCGTTTTTCTCTTGCTGTAGGGCAAACCGTGGGAAGCCCTGGCAAAAAAAAACATCAGGTATGGTTGAGTAACACATCAGAGCATTTAGCTCCTTTTGGATGAAGTGCAAAATCGGCAAAGTCTTTTGGCTTCCAATTACGGACATCCATCCACTAGTTTGCTGCAATAATGTAGGGCCCATGAGCAGCCCCCTGTCAGGCTGCTCAGATGCAGATGATGCAGATGCAAAACGAGCTGGAATTGTTGCAGCAAGCTCCCAGTGAGGCTCCAGTTCCTTGCGGCTCCGTAGCTTGGTTTCGCGTGTGGCTTGGTGTTGCGACCCCACGGGGCACTGCGTAGCAGTTTCATGTCGCAGCACGGTGCACCGGACAGCAGTGCTGACGTTCAACCCAGTGAATAGTAACAGTCCAAGTGCCCAGCAAGCCTTAGGGCATTAGCATTATGGTCATGAATTCATGGCTGTTAAATACCCATAGTAATATATGATTGATGCGCTAATGGATGAGTTCACTGAACTGTTTGAACATGTTTGATCCATGGGTCCATGATGATCCACCCATGATTCGCCCCGGGAGGAGCCACACCAAGGGACGCCCCAAGATGATGAGGATCAGCCTGGGGGTGGCGAGGTGATTCGAGATGTTTGGGAAAACAGGGGAAGTCACTGAGAAAACCTCGGGATTTATCATGTTTTAGCACGATTGCTTGGGCATCAAGATGATAAACCGAGATTTTGTACGCTGCTTTGGCTAGCCACTTCCTGAGTTGCTGGAGGTGTCAATCTTCGGGGCAGCAGCAACCACAGATTCGCATTCTGGTTTCATGACATGGGCCCCGGCCCCTGTGCCCTTAGCAGTTGTTGACCTTGGCCAGGCATGCCACCCAAACCCATGCCCTACCTCCGAACCCTGGTTCCAAGCTTTCGAACCGGTAGGATTCAGTCATGCTGGGTCCTATGGCACGAATCAGCTTGGTGGCTCAGGAGCTGGCTTGGCGACAGCTCAAACTCTTGGAATGTCGAAACTTGAGGCCCTCGGGGCTTCAGAGTTTGGATGGTGAGGCATTGATCCGTGCTTAGTTCAGCAATGAAACCGTGATAAGCCGCAGCTTTTGAAGAGTGATTACAGCTGTTCTACAATGTTCTGCATGTTCTGCACCTCAAGCTTTACCATACACTCATTACTAGACTTCGAACGCTATTGATCTACGGGATCTTTGATTTCTGGCAGGCTGGCGTTCAACTTCTCATTCAGACTTTGACGTTGACTTGATTGGCTCTTTGCACTGTCTTGCTTTGGTGGTTCATCCTTGCGGATGGTTGTCAGATTGATTGCCTACTTGTGTAGCTACGTGATTACAGTTTTATTCTCCTCATATTTTGATACATTTTGCTGGTTGCATGCCTCTGTCTCCTTTGCTCTCGCACATGTGGATATATGTGGGGGTTTTAGCCATCCACCAGATGGACAGATAGAAAGAGCCACGTGTGCATATATGCATGTGATTATGTGACAGATTGTGACAGTATTTGAAAATTAAAAAAGTAACCACCCACACACATGCGCATATACACACACGAATGCGCTTTTCTTCTGTGCAAGATACATGCAGGATTTCTGTATCTTTATATCTCAATATGTATTACACACATTATATATGCTTTTTGGGTTGATTTACTTATTTACTTATGTGTGAAATTAAAATTGAATAAAATGAACAAATCTGCATGTGGTTGTCGCTGTGCCTGTTGCGGTGCAGGCATGATCTCTCCAAATGGAGGCACCAGGCTGGGGCCCGAACAGGTGGTTGGTCGGCGAAGCTGTGGCTGTGCTGGAGCCACCTGTTGGCTGAAGCAGATCCAGCGTGGCGTGGATTCTGAACGATCCTGGCACAGGTATGATATATGGTCATGAAATGTCATGCGGGCTGCAGGAATAGCATCACCCCTGCCCTCAGCTCGGTCATTCCATGCAGATCACCGCATAGATCCTCCACATTGCAGGAGAGGTAAGCCACGTCTGAACTCACCGGCCTGAACTAGCCACCTCTGGATTGTTTCGGCTGCCTACATGGTGGTTTCTTTAAATTGGGATCCCTAAAAATGGGCGGCTGGTGAAAAAGCGTCATTTATATGGGATTATTCGGGGGTACCCCCATTTTGAGAAGCACTCACATGGGGTCACGGGAGTCACCTTTATAAATCCATCCTTGTTACAGTACATGGGTTCTTCATCCAGAATGGCATCCAGCAGCCGTGCCAGCCGTTTTGCCAAGGTGGCCACCTTAGAACAAAAGCGGCCAGCCGATGAGGCTGAGGCAGGGATGGTGGCTGATCAGATGGTGCCTGGTGGTTGTAACATGTTGTCTCATGGCACTGCGGAGGGCTGATCAGCAGATCTTCAGCAAATATGGTGATTCTTAGCTAGGATCCCCTCCACCAGAGCCATTCTAAACATATGAATCTCCATTGATATGGATATCATGGTTCACGGATGTTGACGGCAGTCTGTTGGATAGCCTCCAGAAAAACTCGCAATTGTTAAGATGCTCGTGATTGTTGTCAGCACTATGGTTTTATTAGATTTGGGTCGCCACCATGTTGACAACTGACGGGCATCATCAGCCATTGCAATGGATCCAATCGGACTGTGTTTTCTTGGTCCAGGTTCTCCGTCTTAAAGCGGAGGTGATGCATGCGCAGGAGCTCGGCTGCCTTGCCAGGGTGCCATGTCACCAACCAACCGACATCAACCAAGATCCATCGGACCAACGTCCAACCAACCAACCAACCATGGTTGTACACATGGTGAATCGCCAATGGTTTATCGTCATGGTTTACTGGCGATGCATGGCGGGTGATGCTGGCAACCAACCACCCAATCAACCAGTTGTAGTTGGATGTACTTGGTATATCCCTACTAATCCCTACTTGGTATATCCCTACTATATCTTTGCTTATTAAGGCTTAGTCCAACCAAAGCCAACATCATCCAACCAACCTCCAACCATCCAACCATCCAACCAACCAACCATCCAACCAACCCATCGGATCCCATGGCTTCCACCGGTGAGGCTTCACCGCGCGCCAGGACGTGTTGGAGTCAACACGGCACGCGGTACGGCACCTGGAGGTGCTGCCAAGCTGCTCAGCCTCCTTCAAACCTACCCCCACTTCAACCAGAGGCTGAATCAACATGAATAAACCTCAAGGAGATGAAATGAGATGAAAATGAGATGAGATGAGATGGTTGGTCAAGGTTTTTATCGGATTGAATGCTGCAGTTCTGACGATTTTTCTTCCCTAAGGAAGGTGGATTATTTGGGTCAAGTCGATTCGTCCCGCACACCTCCTGGTGATGCCCCTGCCGCTTTCATCGCCAGGTGGAGCAAGATGTGGGCGAATCTCCAGAGGAGTCTGGGAGAGACCGGTCGGCAACGGCTCGCACAAAGGTGAGATGATCACCAGCAGTCAGCAGCAGTCACCAGCAATTCGTGACGATCACTCAGCAGGCAGAAATCATTAACGATCAACAGCCAACCATCAGCAATCCACCGCCAATCGCCAGCAATTACACAATCATACACCTGCATTGACCATGAGCGGTCGCAGCATCATCCTTTCAGTTGATGGAAGAATCATATAGGAACCCTACACCTGGAGCGTTTGATGATGGAAGAAACTGCGCATCCACTGGCGTAGGTGTTCATTCCATTGACAGTATGGCACCCTTGGGTGTGCTGCAGGATGATGAGTGTGACCTTCCAAGTCCAAGTACAGAGGCGTGTTGGGCTCCGGGGGGGCATCCTGGGGTACGTGTAAGAATCAACGAGGTCCGTTGCGTTACGGGTCCGTTGCGTTGCGTTCTTTCGGTTGCAGTTGCAAGACATGGGAAAGGCAGGTGCAGAGCCTAGTTGCCAGCGTTTCGAAGATCAATGTTTGGTTGCAGTCCCAAGGACATGCAAAACGCGTTGTGTAATGACCAGCCTCCATTGCAGAAGAGGTTGACCTAAGAGCACATGATCCTTTGAATTCATGAGAAGCCTCTTGCGTCAAAGGCAACTGGATGAAGCTTTTAAAGACGAAACTCCCTTGCACAGGTGCTCGTGGAAAGACACGTTCGTGAACAGGCGGAGGACAGCGTACTTCATGCCAGGCGTTGCAGCACTTCCAACACTGATGGGTACAATGCGGAGTTTTGCCATACAACACATGAGTTGGCCTTTTTATGAAGGGGGTGAAGCAGGTGAGGAAGAACAATATGGTGGTCTTTGCTTTTCAGCGGCATGCTCACTTGAACATGTATAGGTCAAGTGCCCTCCCAAATGGGTGGGCACACATTGGAAGAACTTATCGCTTGTCGGTTTGGGATCTTGGGGTACATATCATTTCGCGAGTCCTATCAGTCACACGCATCTCTCTCTTGACATCTCTGCTTTTCTCACATCTCCGGGACCTGCAACTTTTCACAAGTCTGACCTTTGACTTCCAAACTTCGGTGACCATGATCAACCATGCCATCAACGGTTAGCCATGTTTGATGATAAACCGTTGGCGTGCTAAACCATCAACCAACCATCAAACCAACCCATCCATGGCCCAATCATCAATCCATCCAGTGCCAACCCACCAACCAACCATCAAACCAACCCATCCATGGCCCAACCATCAACCAACCCATCCATGTTCCGAACCCTTCCGAGTTCCGCTGGGTGTTGGGACCCCGGTTTTCACGGCGGCTGCGCGGCTCGGGCAGGAGCGCGGCAGTTACTTGGCGCGCAAGGCCAAGCGCTTGGCTCAAGTGCTCCTGGCCCAGCGCTTGCCACTTGGCGATCCGCCCATGGAGGGTGCCCCTCAATGGGTACGTAGGCACGGCGAATGGTCAACTGGTAGTGGGTTATATAAGTTATATAGCCTGCAGTAGTGGGTTATGTAGCTAGTAGTGGCTGACCACTATGGTTATCTATGAGGTTAACCAGTGGTGGTTAGCTAGTATGTATTGGCTAACGAGTTGTGGTGGTGAAGTAGTAGTGGCTAATTAAGTAGTGGTTGTGGCTAACTATGGTTCACTGGTAGTGGTTAACTAGTGATGGTTCGCTACTGCTATACAATGATTTACTAGTGGTAACGGTTAGCCTGCGCAACCATGAAGCAATCTGATTAACCACCCACTGACATCAATATCATCAAGCAATCAATGAATCCATCATGAACTACAACCATTCGCTCGCCATTGCCTAACATCAATAAAAGCATCAAATAGCTACGTATCAACCATCAACCACCCATACGACCGTTCACGACGGGTAAAAATTGATGTCATTCATTATCAGTAACTATCAACTAGTCAACCATTGCCACTACTTAACTATTGGGTAACTTTTGCTTAGCTATTACTAGTTAACCATTACCACAAGTGAACCATTCCCTACCATGGTGATGATTCATTCTAGTGGCGTTCTGGATAGTCGCTACAAACATGGAGAACAGATTGGGGTTCTGAAGCCTAGGGGACAAAGGTTTGGCCAAGGTTTCCATGAAACACTTCCAGTTTCAAGGTCTGTGGGGGGGTCATCTCGCCTATGTAATCCTAGCCGTGTGGCAGCATCACATTGGATTTTAACATCAAAGTTTCCAGGATGTCCCAATCAGACCAGGAAAAACGGTCCCAAAGCTGCAGTTCGTTGGGCAGACGATTTTCGGGGGACGGCATTCGTAGGTCATACTGCGTTTGGGATCTCGGGGAGCGACTGGGCATTCAACCAGGAGGTTTGCCTTCTACCATGGTTATCCATGATTATTCCACGAATTCTGATGACCATGCTACTGCTACTATGGTGACTTGGGACCCAGGGCCCGTCCAAGAATCACAGAATGGCGAAGATTGAGGTGCTCGTTTAGGACAGCAATTGTGGCTCTTAGTCATGTCCGCTATTGCTGGTGCAAAGAGAGAAGAAACCGCTGGCTGGTGCCACGCCATTCATCCTCACTTGGATCTGAATTTGGGTTTATAACCATGGTCACATGGCCTTTAAGGTGAATCCTAATCATAATCCCCGTAACCATGGTCAGTCCTTACCCGACCAATCAGGTTGACCAACATTGTTTGAAGCGGAAACCAACAAGAACGATGGTCAAGCCTGAACAACCAGCCATCGAGGTTGATCCAGCGCCTAGAGAAGCAACTCCTCATCGAGGAATCGTGCGCGACCCCAGCCAAGGGCGGTCATGGGGGCTTCCCAAGGCAGCGGGGAGATGGGTGAGAACTGTAGTGGTGAAGGATCCATGGGTTAAGGGTGGCATGTTAAGGATGATTCCGCGGGCTAAGCATGGTGAATCATGCCAAGCCATGATTGGTGATCAAGACACCTGTGATCATGTGAGTCATTGGCGGCTAGTGATGCTTCATGATGCTTTTCACACCGGCAGATGCCAACCAAACACTACCCATGATACTCACATGGATGTCGAGGCATCTCCCTGGCTGCCGGCCAGCACCTGACCAAAACTTTGAAAAAATGACCCGCCGTCGCCAACCAACGAACGCAAACATGTGGCACACGGCCACGACCTGGCAAATCATACAGTCAAGAATCATAGGCACCATGGCGAACCTTGCCATAGTGAACTGCAGTTCGCTTCTCGGAATGGTGGAGGAGGGTGGGCCATGACGCTGCCGAGGCAATTAGAGCAGAAAGACTTGCGATTGGCGGGTGAAGAGAAGCTACATCTTCAACTGAAGGTGGGGCCCAACAGAGCTCTGGCTGTAAGATGCTGTAAGTCATGTGCTGGTGACATCACTGGGTGAAGGGTCACGGGAGAAGGACACCGCCCCTGCTGATCTTATAGCTGTGCCCGGACAGCGGCAGCATAAGATGTTGGATGCAACTGTTTCTTCAATGTAGAACTGGTTCCGGATGTTCCAAGCGTTTCCAGGTTGATTCCTGTCATTTTGGGCAGGTTGTGGCAATGGACATGCCCACACAGCAGATAGCATGCACACATGCAAATGTGCGAAGGCGTATGCACGCATTTTGTGCTTACATACCCACCGACATTGAGAATCATTGAGACATTCGCACTTACATGCATGATCATGCATGCATGCATGCATGTAAAATTGCATTTTGAAAAAGAATGAATCTACATACATTTGATATCATTGATCGAAGGAAGTTTAGAAGTCTAACTTCCGACAATATGGACAACTCAGCTAGGGCAGATCGCCCGAGCAACAACACAGCTAGGGCAGATCGCATGAGCAGATGTGTGAAAGAAGAGATGTGTGAAAGATGAGATGTGCGAAAGATGAGAATGCGAGCGCGCCAAAATGTTAGGAAAGTCGCGAAATGCTGTGTTTTGCAAGGTTTTGTGCCTCAGGAGGGTCCAGAAGGGTACCTCGCTAAAGCGGCGGGTGCGGAGCACTGTGGCGGAAGGTGTGTGCAAAGATCGTTAAAAAACCTAGGCGCGAAGCACATTTGGAAGTCAAAATCGTAAAAACATGTCACGTTCGGAGCACTTTTGGAAGTTGCAACTCGCAAAATCGTGAAAAAACCTAGGCGCGAAGCACATTTGGAAGTCAAAATCATAAAAACTTGGAAGTCAAAATCTTAAAAACATGTCACGTTCGGAGCACTTTTGGAAGTTGCAACTTGCAAAATCGTTAAAAAACCTGGGCGCCGAGCACATTTGGAAGTCAAAATCGTAAAAACACTACATGCTCGGAGCACTTTTGATGACTCATGATTCTCAAAACTGGCACGCTGCCTGCGCGCGAAGCAAATTTTTAAGATAAAATCTTGTACCAAAATAAAAACTGCAATTTTACTAGCGTTTCGGGCCACTTTTCGGAGATGTCATATGATCATGAAAATTGGCACGCCGCCTGCGCGCGAAGCACATTCTCACGTCCGAAGTCGCAAAAACTCGTGGTTTTTAACAAGTTTTGAAAGTTGCATGTCCGAAAAAGTGCACGCGGCCAGGGCGAGAAGCACATTTTGAAGCAAATGTGTCAAAACACAGCACGTTTTGACACTTTTTGAACACAGGAGACAAAAGTAGGAAAACACTTGCGTTTCGCGTCACTTTTGGTGATTTATGTGGCCAAAATGTGCACAACGCTTGCGCGCCAAGCACATTTGCAGGTCAAAAGTAGCAAAACACTTGATGATCGGAACACCTTTGCCAGGTTCAGTTATCAAAAGTGGCCAAACACCTAGATGGATAGATAGATAGATAGATAGATGGATAGGTAGATAGATAGATAGATAGAATAGCTAGAATAGATAGATGGAATAGACAGACAATTGGATAGCCAGATTCAGATGGCTAGATGGGTCGATAGATAGACAGATAGGTAGACGAAACGAGAGTCAGATAGATAAGTAGATAGATAGTCAGGTGGAAAGACAGAAAGATAGACAGATGGACACATAGATGATCAGACAAATAATTCGGTAGATAGATAGACAGATAGATAGATGGGCAGATAGATAAATAGATAGATGGACAGGTAGATAGATAGATACATAGACAGAAAGATGACGAGATAGAAAGTGAGGTAGATAGAAAGACAAGTACATAGGCAGATAGATAAACGAATAGATCATCAGATAGATAGATAGATAGACAGTCAGACAGACAGAAAGAAAACTGATCCACTGATAGAAAGATAGCTAGACAGATAGGCTGCCAGTCAAGTGGCCAGATCGATGGTCACATTGTCGCAACCACAACTGCACACTCCTATAGTGCTCCTATCTTGGAAACTTCCGCCACCGCCTTGTGCGGTACTACTTGTATCCATCTATACCTCGTACAACTGCACGATCATGTACATATATATTTATTGGTGTATCCGTTCAATGGTACCGTGCCGGCACATGATTTGCAATCTCAGGTGGCTTTGCGCCAACGCTCTGATGAGATCGTGGTATTTGAGCCCGGTTGGATGAGTGGCTGATGGTTGGTTGAATGGTTGGGTTAACAATCCATTGGGGGTACCACTTTGTATATGGGTATTTGGTTGCACCTGATTGTTGGTCATCAATTTGGTTGGGTGAATGGTTGATGGTGTTGATCATGGGAAGTTACCAATGGTTGATGATCATCATGTTTGGTAATGATGGTGGCTTGATGTAACTGATGAACTGATAGCAGTGATTGGCGAGCTGGGTTATTGACAGCCAATGGGTACTAATGGTTGATGAGAAGGCTAGTGGTTGATAATAGGGTTTAATGACCCATGAGGGATTGTGTCAATGGACACGGCTATGGGTCACTACCGGTAATCCAGAAATGGACGGTTATTCACATCCTGACACTTGGACTAGTCATCTGTGTGAGGTTCAGTTCGCCATCGAAACAGGCTGCCGACTGGCAGTAACATACAGGAGCCTATAGGTTGGCATCAATTGTCAATCTAAGTGTAGCTGAAAATGATCAAATGTAAACGGTCGCTTGATCATTGTCAATTGATGCCTAATGGATTATCTATTATTGAAGCGTTGAGAATGATTGGATATAATTGCAGGGTGGCTATATTCCTTTGTCGAATATAACGGGTGGTCAATGATAGTTTTATATTGTTCTAGTATATCTTAACTCATGGCTAGCAATGGTTGGTTCTCATCTTTAGATTTGTTCGCATGCATTGCGCTTGCCTCCACAGACCAGCAATGACATCAACCGGTAAACCAAATACGCAGCAATTGCGTACTATCCCAGAATCACAACTGGTGGTTTCTCAAAATAGGGAACCCCAAAAATGGTTGGTTTATTACTATAAATGGTTAATAATGGATGATTTGGGGGTACCCATATTTTGAGAAACCACCAACTATATCCATGATTCAGCACCATTGAGCACCATCAAGTTTCTTTAATCATTATATGGTTGATGATTGTTGGTTGAACACCAAACACTGCTAGCGGACCCATATCAAGCATCATCAACCAGCCACCTGTTCACTAGGTAAGCAATTATTCATTGACGCTATTAATATGGGTATGAACCAGCCCTGCAGTAGTTGCTAGCATTGTCCATTGCGGTGGGAAAGCCGAAGTAATCTTTGAGAATCTGTCTAATTATGCAGTGATAGAGAAAGATAGCAAATAAGAACAGGCAACCAGCGACAATGGTTTCACAAATCGAAGTCAATGACGAGCTTTTTATTGTCAGTGGTTGCTAATGTGCATTTCCCGCACTAGTGTTGGTGAAGGAAAGCACAAACTGCTCTCGCTATAAGCCCAAATGAACCATCCGGACAGCAAAATGCAATCTTTTCAAACGAGCATCTATGCTGCAAATACTTGTCATGCCCTAGTTGCGAACTTTCTCCAACCGAATCAATGAACTTCAGTCAAAATATCACCTCTTCCAACATTCATCGGTTTAAGAGCCTTTCCCGTTTGCCATGATGAACTTGGTCTAAAGGTAGCTTTGTTAATATCACCTGCAGAAATTGTCATAAGGATTAACCATCCAAACATCCAACAATAAACGTTAATGAACCACAACAAGAATCAGCCAATTCATCAGCCAATTAATGCTATTAATTTTGGTATTCATCAACCACAAGTGTCCAATTAAATCATGATTGCTCTGGATTTTTTGGGTTTCCCTTGAATCAGCGGACCTGGGAAGGCACTTTGGCCGCACCGAGGTAGACCGCATCTTGGGTAAGTTACCCGGTCCCCGAAAGGAGAAGATGAAGGCGGATGCATCTGTTGCAGATCCGCTGGTGGCACATGCCATGCTGTCGAAACTGGTGATTGATGAGTGTTTCCCCAGGTGCCAGGTGAGGATGCCTAGATTTTATGCCAGCGAGTGCACCAGAACGATGGAGAGATACGAGACAGCGAGCACCGCACAACAGCACGAGACACGGAGCACAGCATGCTGCGTACGCCTAGGTGCCCCTGCACGATGCAGGTGAGAGCGCGAGATGCATTACCATCTCGGGCCATGACTCGAGAGAGGAACACCAGTTTCACCAGCATATTTTCATGGGGATGGTAGGCAACCCATATAATTAATCCATATAAATGGATGGTGAAGAAGTCCATATTGATTGGTAGTGGTGGCCACTAAGCCCTTTAAATGTGCCCTTACATGCTGCACATGTTGTTTCTTGGGTCAGCTCAACCACCAGCCATCGGCACAGGTCAAGAAGGCAATCGATGAGGACACACCAAAGTCCACCAGCAGCAGGACGCATGATGCTCAAGTCGTGCTTTCAGTGGCGCAGTCCCCCCCAATGGTGGAAGGGAGCCATTTGAAGTGATGAGTAATTGAAACCTTTTCCATTTTCCTTTTTCCCTTAGGGCGCCCTAGGAAAAAAAGATCCTTTTTCCAAATGATTACTGAACAAACGGTCGATAGCCACAATATATTCACCAGTAATGACCATGTGTGTAACCATTCTCAATCATCTCTTCAACCGCTGGTAAGCATAGCACGGCCCACGCAACCGCGAGAGCATTGCTGCATGTTGCGACCGAGGCAGCCTGCAAGCTGATGCTGCAGGTGGGGATGCTTCACAAGAGGTCAGATCCAATGGTGCCACTGGTTTTGAGGCCAATGCTGATGTTGCTAAGCCAACAGTAGTTGTACTAGTGTAACTGGTGATTAACTAATACTTATGTTAGCAAACTAGTCCAATGGATTATATCATATCCGTTCAACAGATCCAATGGTGTGTCTTTAACTCACTGACTCCCTGCCAGTGGCGGACAGTGAGGACGAAGTCAGAACCAAGTCACGTGTACCGCAAGCAGCGTCCTGGGCAGGGCCGATGGGACAAGATCAACCGATCCTTGCTGACAGCTCCGTGATCCCTGCTTCAGAATGGGCAATGTGGGGCTGTCCATAAATGGCATAGCCCAGAGTCACCCATGGCTTCGCTAAGGATCATGGTCAATTTAGGGAATGGTGTATATGTAGGGGTGCAATGATTTTAAGGGCATACCGGCATACCCATATGGACAGCAGCAGCTCAAGTTTCACACGCAGCAAGAGCTCTCGTCGGCGTCGGTTAGCCTTGCTCGGCAGCTGAACTTGTCACAGTCATCACGCGGGGAACATGACAGGTTTGGGGGTTCAGGCTGCCCCCTACCATGAACCTACAGCTCAGTTCCAAAGGTGCCCAAATAATGAGCTACAGCGCGCGACAGAAGGAGGGCGCACAAGGAACAAGATATTGTGCACATCTACATTGCACCCCGCAGTCTTTGACACCTTCGATTTCCCAAGAGATGGTATTTCAAAGGGCGGGGATACCGTATTGAATTCAAGAGCTACCCCGGTGCATGTGCCCCTACACGTTGCACATCCAAGTTCTTAGTTTTTTCTCTACAACAAAAGCCTGTACTTGGACCTGGCCAACTCAGTTCACGGTCCCCACGCAGTTCTTATGGATGACGATGCTTGAGATGTATTCTGCTTGGCGGTTTCAAACATTTTTTATTTTCCCTACTAATCATTAAGAAATATTTGGTTGATTAATATTTTTCATAGGGGTTGAAACCACCATCCAGTATTGTAATTTCAAGAGCCATTCTTGTTGGCGAGCACTGGACTGATGGCACTTTGATTTGAGGCCTGCCCAAGCCAAGCCGCGCCGGTTTCACATCGAAAAAAGTAGGTCAGCATTTCCATTAAGATGCACCAAGTACAGAGAGAATTTTCCAGTGCACCATTTCATACTTGTTGGGGAGCTGAAGGAGCCAGCATTTGAAATCAGATTTTGGAGGGCGACCCACGTTTCAACCCAAAGCCGAAATCAGATTTTGAAAGGCGACCCATGTTCCAACCCAAAGCCGTCCATGTTTCGACAGTGGAAGTGGCACTTCGAGGATTTGCGTTTCACCACGCACCTGCTGCGCAGTAGCTGCAACAGCTGAAATCGGGGCATGGTTTGTTTGGGGGAGCTTATGGTGTGACAAGACCTGTCGGAGTGATGGTTCCTCCGGATGTTTTGACATCAGATCAAGTTAGGAGGTCAGGCGTTCGAGGGTTCACACTTTTTTGACGGGAATGTGGGCTCGAAGAAAGGCAACAGTCAGCACCAGTCACTGGTGGGTGTTGACCACATCGAATCACATCCCCTAAAAGGCGCTGCCCTTGAGAAGGAGCAGTCAGGTGTGTCACATCCAAGCTGACCAAGACCAAGGCTGAACAGCTCCAACATGACATCCTTCGGGAAGAGCTCAATGAGGTTCAGCCATCGACCTGGCAGGGAGCGATTCGTCCATGCTTGGGATGTCTTCCGGTGATCATGGTGCTTCGTGGTCGTATTTGTTATGATGGGTTGCCCCAACCAAAGAGAACAGTTGGAGGTTGCCACAGCTACCCATGCTGTAGGTGGATTCTGGGATAGGTCCGCACAGATCATTGACAGCGCTGGGAAACGGGGAGCAATTTGGTAGACCTCAATTAGAACTTGTTGGATTGAACCATGGCATGATGGCCAATTCAGTCACAGGTCATTGATCTTGGGTCGGAGATGACCCCGTATCCCATCGTATCTCCAACCACTGCCACCCACTAATATATGTCACTTGGGCTTGCCTGACAGAACCTGACGAGAGAAGTCCCGAGAACGGGAGGGAGAACACAGATGAGCCCCTGACTGATGAACAGCTATTGTGACCATGCCCATCTCCGAGAAAGCCCTTTAATTGGTGCAATTGGTGATTAAAACAACGACCTCCAGTAGATGTTCTCATCAACCAATCCATGGTGGTCATTTGTTACTTGGAGCTGGCCATGAATGGTGTGCCCCATTGTGCCTGTCAAAATTATCAGTTCCTCTGGATTTTGGAAGCGTTTTGATAGAACGGCAGTGCATAGGATGCCCGCAGACGGAGGCGAAAGTCTTTTTGGCTTTAGACCGGTTGGTGGCTTGATTGACCTTTCTCCTAGTAGTAACAAATGGTTGGTTCGGGTTGGTTGGTTGACTACCGTACCATTTTTCATGACAGAGTGGTTCAACCAGAACCAATTGAGAACCACAGACCCATGATAGGAGCATTCAGCCTCCAACCGTCGAAACGTGCCCCGGCTCAGCTCGCTGTGTGGCGATATCCAGCCTCCAAATTGTCAGAGAAGGTGCAGGCACAGGAGGCTGCGAGCCAGACAGCTGCTGGTGTTTGCTGTGGGTCAAGAGGATGGGATTGAAACTGAGCATGCAAATCCAAATCAAGGATCAGATTGAAACTGATCTACTGGACGTTGATGGGAAAATGTTGGCAAATGAGTTTCCCTTCAAATCAAGGATGAAATTTGCGTTTTCAACTCCAACTGGCCACTTTGGTGGATGGTTGGGCCCACTTTGAGCGCAATGCCATATATGCTGCCCAAGCTCTGATTTGCACAGTGCCAATACCCATGGTCGCACAGTTTGATACCCATGGTTGGCGACTTATGAATATTGGTTGTTCATCAGTTCATCCTATCAACAGAGGCTACCAGTGTGATTACCAACAGATACGTACACACCGCACCCAGGTCTGTGCCTTGTTGCGATGTGCCAGGTCGAGTCTAACGAATCTGGCGAATCAGCTCAGGCTGGAGAATTGCTGTGGCCATGGATTGTTCAACGTGGTGACCTCCCCAAAAGTGATCTACTTAGGTCCATAAGCCTTTGGTGACTGGTTGATGTTAGTTATAAACCATTTGGTCACTGGTTGATGCTAGTTATTACTGTTCATCATTTTTGGGGCACTGCTGGACTTCTATCTTGGACGACTTCTTCGGAAGGTGTAAGGTTCAAGGCCCATGTGGAAGAGAAACAAAAGTGAAGAACATCGATGTTGAATGCCAGATGATTCCAGTAGTGCAGAGATCCAGGTTCAAGAATACTTTTCCTGGAATGGTTCCCACCTGATCTTTGATCTTTTGTCTATGTTTTGGTAGGACTGGGATTTTTGAAAGGCCTTTGATGCACCCGTTTTTCACCACAAGTTCGATTACTTCGTACCTTGAAAGGGCTTGGGGTGCTGAAACCGAGGTTTGTGATCTTCGATCCGAGCTAGAGGAGGCTTGCATCGCAACGGAAATGTCGCAGTTTCTGATTCTATTTGATCCATAGGATTCCATGGGATTGATCGTCA
>VSDK01021218.1:81281-83781 GCA_009767595.1 Symbiodinium kawagutii
TGAATGACGGATGACATGCATGTGACCTTTCATGGGTGGGCAGTGCCTGAAGCCTTTCGCGTGGGGCATAGGGTCGGATTTCTGTGTTTGGCGTTTGGACGCTTGCTTCAAGGCACGTAGCAGCCTCACCAAGATGCATGCGGAACTTGAGGCCCAGGGTCTTCAGTTGGTCTCACTATGTCTAATGTTGAGGATGTTCAAGTGAGGTTCAGGCTTGGCTCCTTCCATTTGCCTGCTGGTGTTCTTTGCGTGACTCAAAGTTGAAGTTGAAGACACCGATTTTACCAGCTGATTGTCTACCAGGACCATTCAACGAGAGTATCAACCATCACCAACATCAACAATCATTATTGACCATGATCGTTGATCATTGATGGTTGAATTGTTGGCCATGTTATCCTCAAACTCTGGTCGAGATAGCAACCAACCAGCGCCAACACTTGCTCATGCTTTGTTCTTGTTGGTCCTTCTCCCTTGCCGACCTTGCATCACTTGCAACCAATTTTGAAGCATGAGATTGTGCAGTGATTTGCTGAACAATTTTTTGTCACATGCCATGAAGTGACCACGCTGTCATGAATCATGGCCATTGATCATAAATCATTGTGAATCATCAATTAACATCAATGAAGCATCCTTCACATCTCATGAACCATGATTTTAGCCATGATTTCAGCCATGATCGTAGCCAATTTTGACCATCTATTGGCGCGCGACAGGCACTGCGCGGAAGCTTTCCGCCTTCGCAAGAGGCACTTCAGACATGGCAGATGGCGAACGGATGGTGGGTTCACTGGGGCCTGTGCTGCCAAAAACCACGGAAGGTTCACGGTGTTTAGCCATGATAGTGGTGGAGAATGATCGTGTTTGATCATGCTTAATGACTGCGAAGAATGATTAATGATGATGCTTAGTAAATGTCAGTAGTTATTTGGTGATTTATGATAATTGACGACCAATGATGATGGTCGTGTTCCTGCACCTTCAACCCTTGACACCTGTAGCAACCTAGTTGCTGGTTTCATACATCATGTGTTGCTGGTTTTAAGCATCTTTTGTTGCTGGTTTTAAACATCATGTGTTGCTGGTTTCAAACATCATTTGTTGCTGGTTTTAAACATCATTTGTTGCTGGTTTTAAACAACATTTATAGTTATAGTTATTCTCAAGTTCTTCTCCCCAAGGTCACAGGGATCAGCACCAGCAACGATTCAAGCAGATGCCATGTCCCATGTTCAGCGTCAGCCAGGTCTCTGAAAGCGCTGGGAGACCAAGTTGTGAAGCTGTGCGGTGAAGCAGGGCTACAGTTGGGCTTCTAGGCAGGGCTTCTATATATGTCTATGTTATGTTCATCTATGTTTTCTTGGCTTATTGAAGGGCTTATCATTGTAATTAATGACTATGTTCTAGTGGCTTAGGTTCTTTGAGCTTGATACTATGTTCTAGTGGCTTTTTTGGACACTTATCATGTAGAAAGCTTTTGAGTTGCATTGACCACAAAGCTTCAGCAATCATCCGGACATCATCGTTGCGAATGCAGGCGTGGTGCTACTTGGTTCAGTGATCCCATGCACTGGCGCCAGCACGCTGGCATGACACCCATCAACCCATCCAAAACTTCCTTCACTGCTCAGGGAGCAAGTTGAGATGCCACACCGTGGCAGTGCAAACCGGGCAGTTTCTTTGGGAAAAAATGTTTAGGAACATTTTGGGTTTTGGAAATGTTGTTTAGGAACATTTTGGGTTTTGGAAATGTTGTTTAGGAACATTTTGGGTTTTGGAAATGTTGTTTAGGAACATTTTGGGTTTTGGAAATGTTGTTTAGGAACATTTTGGGTTGGTCCATTTATTTGGAGTAATTTGGGTGTCAGATTGTGGCATGTTGTGGTGTTCGTTTCTTTCAAAACTCTCCCAAACAAGCCTGCGATCGATCAATGACATGGCTCATGGCTGTTCTTCACTGTGTGTTGCACGCCTTTTTTGTAACCTTCCACGATGGAATTTCGCACCTGATCATTCTGGTGCTTTTTAGTTGCTAGCTAGTATAACCATTTGTCATAGTTGATGCCAGCTAGCGACTATAGCTAGCCACGAATTGATGTAGTTGATATATTCCCCCTGCCTACGTGCTGGATTATATTGGGGGGGGTACGCCTCGGATGTTCCACAAAATAATCTACCACATTGAGCCATATTCCATCGCAGATGGGGATGCAAGGGGGATACATGAGATATGGCTACTGGTTCCTGTTTGCAGCACTTGTTCTTAAACCAGGCAGGTTTAAGAACAAATGGGTGGTTTTGGCGAACGAGTGTCGCAAATAGCCCCTTTTTGGACAAAATCCCAAAATCCTGCCTCAAACTAGGCCATTTGTTGACAAAATCCTGCCTCTGACTAGCCCGTTTTTGAAAAAATATTGCCTCCAACTAGAAAGAAAACAAATCTTTAAATAAGCAAAAGGAATAAATGCTAGATTGCAGGATTGCAACTTTCAAGGAC
>VSDK01021218.1:88781-114850 GCA_009767595.1 Symbiodinium kawagutii
TAGTTGCCATTAACCTAAAATAATTTCCAACATGGCTACATACAAGGGAGAATGGCCATACCAAAAATATTTTTGAAGATGATTGTGTTGGAAGTTGTCGAACTGCCATGGTACCTGAGATAATTTTGCTAACAAGAAGTTGTTGAACTACCATGGTACCTCCAAATCCTCTGTCTCCAAGAATTCCACTTCCTCATCAGGCTGCACTCAATCATTCCTTGTGCTTTTGCTGTGGACAGATTCGCTTCAAGCTCTGTCAGCTCTTCGTCGCAATGGTGACTGGAACCTGGCTCGGGCTCATGCAAGCCTTCCTCCTCATCCACTTCTGGCTCGTCATCTGGCCCTGTTCCCCACAAGAGCTCCCTGCCCGTTGCACTCCACCATTCTGCCAAGTCAACCTGCAAATCGGACGCAGGCTTGGAAGAAGTCTTGATGCAACTGACCAAAGTGCAAGCATTCTTCAAAGCCTTGTCAGCAAGCTCCTCCAAATTCAACTTCGCTGTGAATGAACGGGTGGTTTGTGCCTGGAAAAGCTTTGGAGCTTCAAAGAAAACTAAGATAGGGATGACAAAACATTTTTTTAACCAGCAATATGAAGAGTTGGCAATTATTTAAGGTGTGGAGCACTAGCATTCTAGA
Organism: Symbiodinium kawagutii; assembly: GCA_009767595.1. Taxonomy (NCBI): domain Eukaryota; class Dinophyceae; order Suessiales; family Symbiodiniaceae; genus Symbiodinium; species Symbiodinium kawagutii. The sequence continues at coordinate 89,421 of VSDK01021218.1, forward strand.
CAACAAATAATTACCAATCCTGGACTTGCCCCTGGAAAAGTTGATTTGCAAGGGTTCGTAATTATTTGGGGTGGGGTGAGGGTGCCATGGAGTCCCCAAATAATTTCCAACCCTGGGGGTTTGGGGGATTATAGGTGTGAATAATTGTACCTAAAATACAGGAATATTGTTTACCAATGTTTTTTTTATTGTTTGAACCCAGAAATTGCAGGGGTTCCAAATTATTTGAGGTGTGGAGAAGTAGAATTGGAGGCACCAAATAATTATGACGACTTTTTTTGTCATTGAAAATTGATTTGAACAGGTTCCAAACATCATATGTGGCCATAGAGACCCCCCAAAAAAACCAAACCTCAATTTTTGCGGCAATATATGTATGATTTTTTAAAGTATTTTTAAACAAAAATGATGGCATATGTTTTTATCAGTGTAAACATTTTTCAAAACCAAGACATGCAGAATAAAAAACATGAATGAAATAAAAAATGTAAAGATTGAAAACTATTTAAGGTGTAGAGCACTACTATATAAGGCCTTAATTTGATTATTATTGCTGGCGCAGGCAAGGGTTGAAAAGTCGCATGAGGCCATTCAGACCCCAAATAATTTCCAACCCTGGGGGTTTGGGGGATAATACGTGTGAATAATTGTACCTAAAATATAGGAATAATGTTTACCAATGTTTTTTATTGTTTGAACCCAGAAATTGCAGGGGTTCCAAATTATTTGAGGTGTGGAGAAGTAGAATTGGAGGCACCAAATAATTACCAAATCGATTGTCGGGGGTTTGAAATTGTGTGGGTTGTGGTCAGGGGGTACTGGAGACCCCAAATAATTATCAACCCTGAGGTTTTGGGTCAAAATGGGCAGGAGGTAGTTAAATTCTATTTTGTAATTTCTGAACTCCATGTTTGTCCTTATTTTCCCACGCTGCATCCTTAACAACAACTATTTGGGGGGATGGTTTTCCACCATTACACCATGCAAATAAATTGGTTTGCTTATGTTTGCTTCTTTTCTTGCAGTGAGCCTATTCGATATCCACAAGTAGTTTAGGTGTGAACAAGTAGCATTGGACCTCCTAAAGAAGTACTACTCTGGCATATTTCAATCACCTTTGGATGGATAGCAGTCATGAAACTATGATATTCAAATAGCCCAGATAGTCTTATATACTTTTCCAATCCATTCATTTTCAATGACTGTAGATGTCAATGATTTGGCCTGTCGTTTATTGGATTCAAAATTACAAATGTTGGATATTATTAGTGGATGAAACGGCATGGACACTTTTGAAAAGATCAGAAAAGAAAAGAATAATTATGGAAAAGCAATCAAACCCAGCCTTGCCCGGCGCTTGTCTTTGCTTCGTGTGCAGCAAGTGAGACGCTGCAATTGCATTGGAGACCGTGACGCCCCCGGAATTTCTGCCAGCCCTCTTGACCAAAGAGAACCAATGCTCAATTGCATCCTCCATCAGCAAGTTGGTACGCTAACAGAATTGGATAGAATTTCTTGTTTTTTTTGGGGGGGAATTGAACCACAAAAAATGGAACCCAAAAAGATGCCTAAATTAATTTCAATTGAAATTGTTTTACCTAAAATAATTTTGTTCAATGAGACCTGAAATAATTTTGGTTGTTGCAGTGATGGGCACCAGAAATATTTTTCCTAATTATTTTAGGCGTACATGAAGTTTATTTGAAAGGTAGCTGAATACCTGTCAATATATATTGGTTGTGGAACCTCTAAATTATTTGAAGTGGTGGTACTGTGAAGTAACTTTTGCCATAGGGTGGTCGAGGTCTTGCAACATCCAACAATCATTGGTATGTTTGGCACCTCCATGCCCTTGGAATACTTTCAAAATTATTTCAGGTTGGGGGGGACAGGGGGGGTATCTAAGGCAGGGGTCATTTTCTAATCATAACCACGAACCTCCATCCATTTCAAGATTTTCAAGCTACATTTTGTCCCAAGACTGAGGCCACCAAAGCATCAACGCCGCTCGTTTGGTCAAGGGACCAGACATCGCACCGTGTCTCCGCTCTTTGGGGTGGAAATGCGATCCAGTGAGGCGAACAACAAGCTACCAACAACGCCATGTGTGTAGCCCTTGGGATGTGAGGAATTTACATCAAACATTTTGTAGCCTAAATCCATCTAAATCCCAAACTTTTTCAGCCAAGAACCTGTAGCAACCAGGAGCAAAAAAATCATGAAACTGCATGCATCTTTGGGAACGAAAAACCGAAAAACCTGTCCCTTACGAATCGCAGCACCTTCTCAAGTCCACGGCGCGGCCGCCAAGATGGACTTCCGGACTTCATGGGATCGTTTTGCAACGAAAAAAGACCTGCGCTATCCTGGGCTGATGCCATGGTCCAGCCTAACATTCGGAATGATTCTCCTCTGTTTCGCTGAATTTCTTGGGACCTTTGAGGGTTGGTCAATTTCAACTTGAGGTTCTCCTCTAGACTTAGATCTGTCAGATGTTTTGTTCGCCTATAAATCGCCGTAGCTTCGAAGTCACATCAGGTGGACCGCCGTAGCTTCGCGGCTCACCATGGGCTCTGGGGAGGCAAGTCCCGGCGCGACGCTGCGAGCGCAGCTGGTGCAGCAGCTGCTGGCGGAACGCCGGCAGCGCCTGGAGGAGAAGTTGGAGCTGGAGCCTCCGTGGCCCGGCGCAACGGGGGGTGGAACGGGGCCATGCAACGAGGGGTAGCACTGCTGGGGGTTGCACCTGGAGCTTCAAAGCCATACTCATGGCAAGATATGGCAAGTAAAAACTACCTGATCATGCCTGATCCGTTGTGAGGCGACATTTTGTTTGATAACTTCCATCAACTTCCTTTGGCCAAAGCTGGCACCGAGATTGGAAATCCTGGAAGGTCCCCGCAAGATCCCTCAAGATCCTTCAAGCGTAGCACTTGAATGCAGCTGTTTGATGGTTATGGCGGTAGTACTTGTCTCACAGGGGTGGTGCCTGAGGCTGCCAGCTCGCCAGGTATGAGGATCGGCCCCGGTCCTTGCTGCCTTCCTTCGACACGGTGCTGACCCCGAGACAAAGCTTCTCGGCTCAGGACCGCACGAAGTCAGAACCTTCGGATGCCTTGGGGATGCCTTTGGGGTTGGGTGGGCCTGGCGGCCTTTCAGCTGGTACTCCTTCGAAAGTTGGCTGAAACGAACACGAGGCTCCAGCCAGCCGCAGCGGCAGGACATCCAGACTGCTCCAACAAGCTGCTTCACTGATTGCTGCCTGGTCGCAGCCGCGATGCCATCCCAAGTTACTGATAAACTAACTAGTACTGCTTTGCAGGTCTAAGAAGTTCCGATCACACAGCGGTTTTCAGAAAGCATCGAATTCCGAATCATATCCGCATCATTCTTTCAGTCATGTTCAGTTGAACGATTCTCATTTGTCATTGTTCACTGGTTGTTTCAGCATTTTTGGAGTTCCAATTCTTTCAGATATTGTTTCCGCATCCAACTGGTGATTTTTACCGGAAATGTTCAGCATTCTCCGTTGAACACTGGCAGCTGCCGCGTTGCATGTCGCAGCTGCCACAACGTGCCACGTGGACCATGGCAACGTCACCAGGTCTTTGGGAGGAGCCAGCCACTGAGGAGGTCGCCACACCGATTCGGCAGTCGACTGGATGGGTTTGTTTGGATGGCAACGTTGTCAGATATGTAGAGGATGGCTGTGGATGGATGGATGGATGGATGGATGGCTATGGATGGATGGATGGCTATGGATGGATGGATCGATGGAGGGATGGACGGACGGATGGATGGATGTATGGTATGTATGGATGGTATGTTTGGATGGTATGTTTGGATGTGTTTGGATGGTTGAAATTGGTTGACATTGAACGATGTTGAACCTCGAGTTGGTTGGATGGTTCATGTGATTTGACTGTGGTTGAATGGTTCGTAAGTGGCTGATAGTTGGCTACTAGTTTGCTCTTAGTGGTCAACAAGAACTGGTAAGCCATTGCTGGCCAATAGCGGTGAACGATTGTTTGTCAATGGATGGCCATCACGGAATTGGTAGTTTCCACGTCTGCTTCCCCACTCAAAATGATCATTGCTTATTCATAGGTGATATGGCAGTAACCCCATACCTACACATGTAGCTGTGCCCACTTCCTTTGAGAAATTTGCAACAGGCTCAGGGCCTTGTGTTGATCTGTGAGGCGTGCCAGCGCTTTGGGAAGGACCTTCACAAGGCCAGCCCCTTCTGTCGGCACTGCGGCAGCGAGGACGATTGCGAAGCGTAGTGAAATGAAACCGGCGACGGCAAAGCTGGTACACTAACATGGCAACGGAAAATCCACCATAAATTGATGTTTTCCGGGGTTTTTCAAACAAAATGGTGGATTTTCCATTGCCATCTTAGTTTACCAGAGGGTAACTAGTAAGATTGTAGAAATGTGCTAAGACTACAAGTCAATTTGCCAAGACGAACGAACTATCTATTGTAGAAATAGGTTCAGTGGACCTAATACGTGCACTACTTGCAAGAGCACCTGATAAGATTCATTGGATTATGTCCATTGGCTACGCGTTTGGGTGTGGCAGAGTGCTAGATATGTTAATTTTGAATTCTACCTGAAATGATGGAACGCCAATTTGGCCGATGGCAGCTTGACCATCAACGAGCAGCGGTCAATGATAGCGGAACTATTGGAAACCTCCAACATCAAGGAAGATGGAATATTCATAAGATTTGGGGCAAATATCCAGCAAAGTTGTTGACAATTTTACCATTATTCATGCTGCTTTCCTGTTTTTCTTGCAAACCAAGTGTCAGAAGATCAGAGAACACAAGGGCTGGCGACCACCTCCACTCATGGCCTGGAGGACACCCCCTTGAGCTTCGTAGACGCCACAGGCGCAGCTGGTTCATGGCCCCAAAAAAGTGACCGAAATCCCAGCAGTTGGACGAATTAGACACTGGAATTTCACAAATTGGTCATCCCAATAGTATGGTGATGGGTCATGAATAGCATATAACCACACTATTGGGTCATAACACGTTGGGTGCACATTCTTGACCGCCAATTTGGGTCAAACCATGGTGGTATCAACACGTGAAACTGTGTTGGGGATGGCCATGGCTAGTTCTCCCGAGAGGTTCCCTGCATTGGATCCACAGACGGCCACTGTTGGTTTTATATCCACCTAAGACTCAATAGAATGCAAATGTAAAAATGCTTGAAACCATTAGGTCATATCCAGCTTGTCTGAGCTCATTGACATATACGGACGCGCAAATTGCAGATTTATCGACTTGTTCGCTGCCAGATGGTTATGTTCGATCAACGTCATCACGCAGCGGCTCGGCACTGGATGGGGCCCCGTGTTGCCACAACTGCTATGTGCTGGTCATGGTTGGCCTTTTCCAATACAGGGATCCGCTGGTTAATACCTGATCCCATGCTCTTTGGTGGATCATACATGTCCAACATCGTAATTAACTAGCAATCATGGTCAATGAATGTCGATGATGGTCAACAACTTGTTGGTTTAAGATTGGGACTTGGCCACCTATGATAGATAAATATACATGATGGGCACTTTGAAGATCTATGAGGAACGATACGCAGCGGTGCTGAGGCTTCAAAGAACGTCTGCGCGACAGCTCCCTTCAGTACCAGCAGAAGTTGGACCTTCGCCGCCGTGCTCAGGCCTGCGGCCACAAATCTCTGTGCAACCCTAGTGAGAAACTGTGGGGATTGCGTGGGGCTACAGAAGATTCATAGTGGATTACATAGTAAGGTGGGAAAAAATAGTAAGGTCCATTGAGAAACCTCGGGATTTTGATACCCAAATAGCTAGTCCTTTGAAAAACTTTGGGATTACAGTGATTACAGATGCCGATGTTGCAGTTCTTGCAGCAACCAGAACTGATCACCAGGAAGTGGAACTGACGAAGCATTGCACTTTCCATCCAGCCATCAACAGCAGGTCGGACGCCAAGCTCCCAGTCCCTCAGGATTTTGTGAAGTGATTCTAACTTCGCCACATCTTGTTTTGTTCAATGTCTTTTCATGTATTTTCAATGTACCACTGACTAACTGAAGTTTTTGTCCAATGTATTTTCATGGATTTTGGGTTTTCCATGGGTTTTCCCTAGGTTTTCTCCTCCATTTTCCATGCATGAGCACCGGTGGAAACCAGCAGAGCATTGGAGCTACGGATTCCCCGCGACTTCGCAGCTTCGCATCGGGAGGTCCCAAGTCTTGGGTTCGAGAGCGCGGGGCTGCTACGCAGAAGCCTTGCCTGAGAGGCTGGGCCCCAGCGAAGCCAGAAGAAGGCGCGGGGCCTTGTGGCACCTTGAGCGGTATCCCACAAGGCGAACAGCGTGACCAATATGGGCTATGGAACTACCCGTTCTGGGAACTACTGACCATCCAACAAGGATGTCACCGCGATCATTTGATGCGAAGAAAAAAGATCCTTAAGCAGTTACATTATTTATGGACAGTCCCGTGTTGAAATGATTTGTGTTGTGTTTGTCATCACGAGCTGACATGCCCCAAGACCCGTAGGTCAGCAGCATGGCATCAGCTGTTTTGATCATGCCAGGGGTCGTGGTGTCCCCTACTTCCATGTAATCAAGTGAGGCTTATTTTCAAGCAAAAATATTGCGGGTGTTCCCCTTGCTGTATGGGAATTTGGTGCGGCAACTATTTACTAGAATGGAGGTGCCAACACCAACAACGTAGTAGACTCGAGGGTATCAACCACCACTGTCGCCCCTGCACCCTCCTCTCCGCGTTTTCTTTACAGTATTTAGCAGGCAAGCGAAGCACTCGCTGTCCAGGAATGACTTGTTGCTTGACCAAGTGGTACAATCGCCTTTGATCTGTAACTAGTATGAAAAAAGGTAAAGAAAGTAGACCCATCATTCTTCGGAGTTTCTTGTGCCCTTTGCCTCAACCCCTTGATACCGACTGGCTGGGGACCCTACAGCATATCATTCCACCAGCTGCCAGGTCTTCTTTACGAGACCAGGCGCGCGGCAGGTGAATTCACGACGTGAATTTCATGCGGTGGCCATTGACACATGGCCTCCAACCATCCCAAAGTGGTGGACAAACCTAGTGCCAAGCCAGCGGTTTTTGACATCTTAGAGCCCTGGCAGTGCCAGTGTTTCGTTTCGTTTCTTTGCTCCTCATGTCATGAGCGATCCTTGGCGTGCCAGCCCTTGTTCTTTTTTTGCTTTGCCCGACCTGTTTTGCTTTCGCGATCTTTCTTGGGTCCGCTCTTGGCCGGGGCTTTGTGGTTTGCTAGGCCTGACGGGCCATGTCCCCCCAAAAAACCTAAGGGGGAGTGTCCATGTCAGTGTGAGTCAGCTGGTACAGCAGTCCAAAAGCCATCTATACAGCCAAAAAACGTTGAGCAAAAACCATCACTGATTGCCAAAGAACCGGGACTAGCAGCTCTAAACCGTCAGAAACCTTGATCAACCACACGGTGCTTGTCAAGTGATGATTGATTTCCAATCAATGGTCATTATTAATTAGTCATAGTCATCACCACCTGACAAATTGGCCAAGTTCGACCTCACAGCTGCACCAGGCCAAAGAGATTCTTCAAGCTGATGCTGCTCGTGTAAAGTTGGGAAGGGGAGGCACATTGTATTGACACGTTCCAGGATGGTCCAAGATGTTTACAGCGACGTACGAGCCAATACTAGGCTTGCTGCACGTTGATGCAGGTGAGTAAGAGATAGAGGATTGGTTTAGTTTAATGTTTTCTACCCAGTATCTCATGGCCCTTGCTTGTCAGAACAGGCGACAGGTCTCAACCTGACGGTGTGACGCCCAAACTCAAACGATCGCTCGCCGGAAAAAATCATTTTCTACTTCGAAGTGTGCCCTCCCCCTGCCATCATTACCCCCCAAAAAAGGGGGCTGGTTTGAGTCAGGAATCTCTACAACTCACGGGATAAGATCTAACAGAAGGGGGCCGCCATCTATGCGCTGGACCAATTCCATAGCCAGGGTCTCGATCGGCTCAGGATCTCTATGAGTGTACCTTCACGCCGCGGATCAACCGACCATCGGCTGGCTCGCAGCCTGATGGTCGGGTGCCGTTGCATTTGAGAACGAAGGCCATCCAAGAACACAAGCAGGACGTCAGGGGATTGATTGGCGATCTTCGGGACATGAATCATGGGTATTTGACCATATCTGGACATTTGTGGGCGAAGATTGTGTTCCGCGTGATGAAATGCATCATTTACTGCATATACATATATTTGCATTCCTACACCGTACGCATTCATGTGTGTGTGTGTGACAGGTTCTCCAGCATGACTTGCGATCCTCACGTGAAGCGTCAAGTGGCCTGATGCGCTGGAGCTTGCCTGGTGCAGGAAAAGATCAGAGCCAGCCAAGAAGCAAAGCTCAAGTGGCACAGCAGCAATTGATTTAAAGACTGCATTTCCACATCTTCCCATGCCTCCATATCAATCTATCCCTTAGGCTGGAGCCCTTGGCAGGGAAGGGTGTGAGAGAGGGAGGGATGGAAGCCGCGATAAGCCACATGACATGCAGCCACGATAAGCCACAACATCCCATCTAACTATTTGTGGCGCACAGTACTTGTGTGAGTGTGTGCAAATCTCCGGCCAGTCAGCAGCCTATAATAGCCAACGGCCAAAATATAAAACCATCCTATCACCAGACAGAGCCCCTTGACACAGCCCTGTTGTGAGGCAATCCCATCCCTTCGCCCCGCAGATTTCCGCCCGAAGTCAACGGCTTGCCCAGAGAAGGCTGGTGGCGGAGCTAATGAAAACAGATGGAAACTGCGATGATTGATGGCTGGTTGGTGGCTTTTATCATAATCATAAGCTGGTTGGTGTTTTTTATCAGAATCATTTTAGTTTGGGTTGAAACCAACAACGGGGATGGTTAGTGATGGTGCTTGAAATACCTGAAAAACCCAACGGTGAATTTTTTTTGGTAATCCTTAATTTTCAAGCCAAACAGGTAATTGTATACATAAAAAAACTGGAATCAAACATCCTTGAGCCTCGTTCGCATGTTCAAAATATCACTCTGGCAATTTCCGGCATTTTCTAAGAATGTCCGCTCTTGTTTGCATCCGTTTTGGCATGTTCGCCGTCTAAATGTGCTTGAATTGGCCAAAGAGTATATAGTTTTCAAGGAAACAAAAGGAAAATGTTTCGAAAAACTGGGGTCCTCCCGAAATGACTGTTGTTTTGCATGTTTTTTGTTTACTAGATACTAATGTTTACGTACCATTGTTCTACATGATGGTTAGCATAATATATATATATGTTTTTATTTATTTATTTATTTATTTATTTATTTGTTTATTTGTTGTTTATTTTTATAAACATATACGAAATACGCGTTTGGAATGTTGGATACCAAGTGGTTATATATTGACTTATTGATCATACATGCAAGACATCATTGTATACTGACAATCACCTAGCCAAGAACCATTAGGCAATTAGCATAGCAGCATGACGGTTTCTTGACCATCAATAACTTGAATATGTATAACTGCCAAAATGCTATAACCATGTGGGTGTTTCTCAGAACAGTGGACCCCCAAATCATCGAACATATAAATCATTAATAGCAATCAACCAGCGATAATTTGGGGGTCCTCTATGTTGAGAAACCACCATATGGCACTTGCTTAATCATTATTGTTGATGTTAACCATCACTATCCATAGTTAACCATAGAAAAAAGATATGAACCATGCATGACCATAGCTGTTCTACCACCATTCCCTGTCTCCAGCACTCAACTCCTGCCTGCTAGGCATATTGCAGGCGCAGCCAGGAGGTGTCGAAGCCTGGAGGCTAGGCAGGGGACGGTTTCATGTTGGGTGAGCCCTTCGCATGCGTCACGGGGTTGATGGGAAAATCGTTGCGAGGCCTTGGTTTGACCAGCAAAGTCAGGGGTTTCCTGTAGGTTTTCCATGGTTTTCCCATCAACATCCTTCAGCCATTTCTGGGACAGAATGGCTTCGGTTCGGTTCTCGGTTCCCCCCCCCCCCGCTTCGGCTACTTAGCAGGCAAGCGCCCCGAGAGTTCTTGGGAAGGGTTCTGTTCTGTCTGCACCTTCTGCATTCCGCTCGAGGTTCCAATTCCGTTACTCCCCTGCAAATGCAATCCCCAGTTTTGATCCCAGAATAGCACTCAGTTGACGGGAAATATCCCTTGTTGGTTGTTTATGGCAAAGCCCAAGTGCCATCGGGACATGGCGGCCAATTGCCAAAAAAAGTTATTATAGCCTCAATTTCTACGGTACATTCTTTTCTGAACCACCTCTTTGCACGGTATAAAGATTTTCGTCGCCAACCTTGTGTATGACTTTTTTGCGCAACAAATTAGGAACCTACATATCGCTGCAACACGCTTGGTGGATGTGATGATTTTCCTAATGATCGCAAGATAGGTACCTGCTGCAAACATGTACGTGCTTGGTGCTGTTTTGAGCGCCGACCTAAATGCTTCTACCCACTTGTCTAGAAGTGTAAGGTATCCGTACACTTTTGATCACTTTTGTACCTATGCGCAAATGCTAGCGTACATACACTTGTTGGATCTTGTTGGTTATATATATGCAAAAGATATATTGCATAAATTATATGCTCGCTGTCTGCATGCATGGTGAGATGCAGATACGCAAGCTGTCCCCGTGTGTGGGCGCCCGCTGCTTGAGGAGTGTTTCAACCTGCCTCTCAATTGTATGCGTTGTAAATCAGTCATGGTAATATCAGTGGGATATGGACATCTTTGGATACGAAATCACGTGAAACTGTTGGACGTTGCTAGGCGTCATCATGTTTCCGGTTCGTGGGGCAATTTCAATGGCTCATGAGCGTGGATAATCCAGTGTCACTTGCTCTCCATGAGCAGCAGACTTTGGGGGAAGCTATCCTTGAAGGACAAACCCTCCAAGTCTTTTGCTTGAGCACTCATGTTTGAGGAGCATGAGATGCCTGCACCATCAACTGCCCATGATTTTCTTGCCAGTGCTACCTTGGGAGGCTCCACCCCAGGATGCTTTGGGCAACAGCTCGCAAAGGACACGGGTTGGGGTGGAAGCTTGGAGAAGTTGCAGCTGACACGCTGGCAGGACATTGGTGAACCCGGGCAAAGCTTCACAGGCTTCAGTTCACCCTCAGGACTGCCGCAGTGCTATAGCACCTACTGACTGTTGGGAGGGAGCGATTCGGAGCCAGCGATACCCCTGTAGCTTTTTAATAGGCCTTTAAAGAGGAAGCTAAGGAGCTACCCCGAGGGTTCCAGCCAAATTCTGGTCGATCAGATCGTTGGAGCTTTGGGATCTCAGGACTTTCTTGCCCGCCAAGTGAGTTTCGAGAAGGAGCGCCAGTACCGAAAGGAAGTGCGGCAGCAGCATGCTTCCGCTTGCTGCTCCTTTAGGCGTCAGGGCCAAGCGGCAGGCTTCCAATAGAAGGGCATGATGATCAGTCCATGAATAGGCCTTTTAAATGGTTGAAATGTGCTTAAGTTTCTGTAAGCCCCTATTCATGGAAACAAGTCGAAGTGGGATGCGGTGAAACTTACAGCAGGAGTATCCCAGCTGCTGGGAGTCCATCCAAAGGTGATCCCTTTGCAGAAGAACTCCCAGCAGTAGGATCTAGGATAGACTCCCCGCCTGCGCCAGCCAGGCCTCAGATCAGCGATCAGAGTGAGAAGCTCACAGCTTGCAATGTCGAGCTGACACTTGGCCAGCGGCCAACGCATGCAACGTGGATGGTCAACTCACTGGGGCAACGTAGAGGTAGGAAATGGAGATGAAAAATGGTAGGAAATGGAGATGAAAATGGTGAAAACAGATCCATCTAATCAGGTATAACTTCCTCCTATGATATTATCACGTTCACTTTTGATTGAGATGTTTCCAAATTCTATGTTCCATCACCTATCGCACAGCCATGGGACCGAAGGATTGGAGAGACGCCGGAAGATCGGATTGAACGACTTGCAGTGAAGGATGTGAACCGAAGGCAGTTGAAACAGCAGGAGCTGCGGGCATCCCTAGACAGGCAGGAGCCGACCAGCTGTCCATCCTTGGCTGAACTTTCGAAGATCATGGTCAACAGATGTCAACAAGGTCGTGTGACCTGACATGTGTTGATCTTTCACGTTTGAAAACTTTTGAAATCAGAATCCTGGGCGGGGGGAACTGGTTCACAACCTTAGCCAGAACGCAGTTAAATCCAACCTGTTCAACTTGTTTCGACATGTTTCAGCCTAACCTTTGTTTCCACCTCCGTGTCCTGTTGCCGACAGTCCAACTGATTCAGGGATTGCACCTTCCGGCCTGCACTGAGTCCGCAGAGCCAAGCGCAACTCGGTTCAATATCCCCAGCAGTGGTCAACCAGCGATTAACGATTGCAATTGTCAACCACTGCTGCTTAGCGAGTCCAATAGATCTTGCTACAATGCGGTATTTGCCGGAAATGTTTTTGTTGATGTTATTTCGGCATAAGGTAGATGTGACCAACTGGTATACCTCTTGTTTTGATCGTTGAGCTGCACATGACTTCGGGGCTAGAGACTAGTGGCTCGACTACTTGAGGAGATGAGCACCTTGCTCGTTTGTCAGGCTTAGCTGTCATCACCAGTAGACTTTCTTTTGCCTGCCTACTGGACTTCAGGATTGCCATGTCCAGAAGAGCTTCCTCGCCATCAGGACTGCTGGCGGTTGAATTTGGCTTGCCTATTCCATTGTAAGTATATTGCAGTAAGTCTAGCTGGCATGTCTAATTGTCCAGTATTTAGCGAGAGTTGGTTGATGTATGTTCGTTTTCCCTAGGGGTTGAAACCACCAACCAGAGGTGGCAAGGTTAAGCAGGCGGTGGATCGCATCGGAACTCACAAATGGAAACCCCTTTCATCATGAAAATGATTTGTGAAAAGCGAAGGCGTGAAATCGTTGAAGTTGGATCCTGAATTTACCAACTGTCAATCAAAATGAATCATGATGGATAACCACTATTTATGATTAGATACCAGATGATATCAGATTCAATGCTTGTTGGGTGGTTTATTTTTTGATGGATTTACCATCATTCATCAGCAACAGCCACTCATCAACAACCCATCATGAGCCATCACGAACCCATCACGAACCCATCGACAACAATCGTCATGATCAACCCATGAAAAAAAAACATCGCAATCAACCCCATGGAAAAGCCACCGCAATCGACCATCACCAATCACAACCATCACAACCGCTTGGATCAACTTATCATGAAAAGCCATCAATACCCATCACCAACTCACCAACCATCACTAACCATGGTTGATCAAGAACCCATCACGAACCCATGACCAACCCACCCTTACGGTGGCCAGCATTGCTTCCACTGGTAGTCCACCAGCGCCTGTACGACGACGCCAAGTCGTCAGAGATCCGCGGGAACCCACGGCGAGAAAGGCGGATGTGCAGCTGGGGTATGCTGGGGTTATAACCGTGGTCATAGGCCCTAGAAGGTAGCTCATAACCCTTAGAAACCATGGGAATCGTGAGCACTTGCTAAGAGGGGGTGCACATCCAAGTAAGGATATTGACGATAGGTCATTTTTTATGCTGCTTATATCATGGTTCACACGGGGGTTCTCAAAATCGAGGACTCCCAAAATTGTGGGCTTGTGATCGTAAATGGTTTCTATTGGATGATTTGGGGATCCCATTTCTTGAGAAGCACCCACATTGCTTGAGATGGTGATAATGGCAATGAGACGAACCTTCATATGGGTGGATATTTTTTTGAGTAATTAAGTATTTACTACAACCGGTGACTTATACCACGGTACGGCTATGGATCAAAAACAACAATTCCAAAAATGGATGGTCATTCAATGTCATTCATATCTCAACAGTTGGACTAGCTTGCTGTGTGGTTCACGACCGGTGGTTTAATGCAACACATTTTGAAGTACAACCTAATTACATTGGTCGATAGTGGTAAATAACAAGGGTATGTATAGCTGTGCTGGCTACATTTGACTAGCGGGTGCTAATGTAAAAATACTCATATTTTCATATAGACTTTGCTGTTGCTTAACGATGATTGTATGTAATATACCGCTAGTTGATCAAAGCTTTTTGCTGATTAGGTATAGGGTAACAACACTTGCCGATGATGTGGCTGATACAGGATGAATCCGCACAGAAAGTGTGTGGAAAGAACTGCCAGCTGAAACACCCCTTGCACCTGGAACCAGGGTGCGATTCGACTTCACGAAGTCCCCCCGGGTTGACAACGAACAATTGATAGCGCAGCTATGATGTTAATGATGGTCAATAATCATAAACCTAGTAGGTAAATGGTGGTTCAAAAGTATATACACCTAAAATGTTCAAATGAGGTTAATGATGGTGAATAATCATCAACATTACTAGCTTTCAACTAGTGACGTTCAATAATGGCCAATGATGGTTGGTGCGTGCTTGGGGTCAGGCGTGGGGCCCCTGCACCAACCAGCTCACCTGGGACAGGCAGAACTTCCAGCCGCAACTGGATCCACGGAGTCTGAAGCGCTTCGCGCACGTGAAGCCGCACTACGGCACAGCCGTATCTTGGCGGTGCCCGGGAGGGATCCCTGCGTCGGCCATAGAGACCGGAGAAACCTGGGTATAACGACAGTAAGGTTGATATTTGGTTGTTGGGAAAGATTTAGAAACTGATTAAAAGTGAATATCCTCAAGACAACATTTTTTACAGACTCAATTTGTTGCATATTTCTTGCATCCCATTGGAAAATCTTCTCCCATTTTTTGTAAAACCAAAGCTCCTGCGTGTGAACATGGGGCAGAGATCATAATTACTTGTTGACCGAGCAGGGTTCAGTTCATCTATTCGGTGGTCGCCCCCAACATGTCGCAGCACGTTGGATGTGCCTCTTGTTCATGTTATACCGGGCATTGTTCGAGTGAATGTCACAACATATAAACTGCCCAGTGCTTGCCCGAGTCTAATCATAGCTGCTGATCCCGTGTTGAATATGGCCGACTCTGTAATGTTGGTCACAATTGTATTGAACGTGGCGTAAGCGTTTTGGCAGGCGAGTTTCATCTTCGGTGTACCAAACAGTAAGTATGATTATAGATAGCGTTTAGCGTTGAAGCATCGCAAATAGCTCAAACATCTTTGTTTATGGTGTGCATCTATTGAAAAAACATCCAAAATTGTGCGGGAATGATTTTGGAGAACCCAAAAAAATCCTTTCTGTTGGATCTTAAGTCTGTCGCTCAGCTGCGTCGCCTTCTCGCGGAAGTTGTGTCGGTGGAGCAACGCCAAGTGCTGTGTCGGGTCCAGCTTGGAAGTGCTGACAGCTGAAAGCTTTCAGGTCCCAACATGTTCCAACTATTCATCAAGTGCTGCTTTCTCCAAATAGGAGACCCCACACTTATCATCCAGATTATGAACCATTTATAGTAACCATCTAGTTTTGGGGCGTCCAATTTTTGAAACACCCAAGTGATCAAAAGGACTTGGTATGACGTAGTTGATCGTAGTTGAGTCTCTCAGGCAAGTAAACCTTCGCTGAGCAATTGCACAGTTTCTGATTCTTTCTGAAGCTTTGGCGCGGGTGGAGTGCCATAAGTCACCAGAAGCCTTGATTGCAACCCCACCCAATGGCACCATTGTGAGCGCATGTGTCAGTGCGCAGTTGGCACCCACCCCAAGCCCACATTAATCAGCAAGACTAGAGGTGCCGCAATTCTTCATCCTTTCTACTGAACTGGGTATGGGTCAACAGGAAATATTCACATGGCTGTGGGTCAAAACCCTGTACCCCTATTGTTGGTTCCTTATTATCCCCCATCATTGGTTGGTTAACTGCTTGACCCATAGCCAAATATTCACATAATCTTCACACAGATTCAGTTGGTTACCGAAGCAAGTGCCTCAGCTAAGGAGGACATCATGGCCACTCTGCAGCAGGGGAGGTGGGCCAGCGACCACAGTCGGCAAGCTGGCCATGTGAACCGAAAAGGTCTCAGTGAAGACAGATAGATTCTTTAGGTGGTTGGTTGGCTCATGTTGTTCAGATGGGTTGAAACCACAGACCAGTTGTGTATCTTATATGTTGGGTGATTATCGATGACTATCGTGCTTGTGTTTGTCTCAAGGCAATTCAGATTTCAGCATCCAGACTGAAGTGATGACAATCCAGTGTGTGCATTCAGGAATTGTATAGTCACAGGCAGATGGAAAGAGAGAGATAGAGAGAGAGAGGGAGATTAATAGAGATGAAGATGTATGATTAATATACGGCATATATATATATATATATATATTAGTTGATTCTGTTTGCATTTGTATAATGTAGGCATGTAATGATGACTGATTGATCGACTGACTGACTGATTGATTCATTGCTTTGTGGTGATGATGGTTGAGTAGTGCTGACTATGGTTGATTGATGTTGGTTGATTGTTTGATTGGTTGGTTGCTGGGCTGATTAGTGGATCGATCATTGGTTGATTGATTGGTGCGTTGGCTGACAATTGACTGATTGATTGATTGATTGATTGGTTGCTTGTTTGAAATTCTGGCTCATTGGTTGGCTGATTGATGATGATGGTGGTTGACGATGATGGTGATCAATGATGATGCTGGCGATGATGATTATTATGATGATGATGCTCTGCAGCCAGTGGCACGCACGAACATGCCAGCTCTTTAACATGTTTGACTTGCAAACTTGTTTCTCGACGCAGCTGTGTGCACTTGTTTGAACATCTCAACATCCAACAAAACACCCCAAACATTTCAGTTTCAAACGATTTCGGCATGCAAACCTGCTTCTCGGAGCTTTGTGCACTTTTTTTTGGGGGGGGTGGGTACATTTGAACATCAAAACGCCCTGAACATGTCAGCTGCTTTGCGATTTTGACTTGCAACCTTCTTCTCTCCACAGCGGCGCGAGCGTTAAAGAGGCTCGTAAAGCGGGCGGGCGCGGAGGTAGTTGAGAGAGCGGAAAGCAAACATAGCACGCCACTATGGCGGGAAGCACGCTTGCAAGTCAGACTCGCAAAACACTGCCATGTTCGGGACGCACACACATCCCTGACCTTCTCTGCCAATTTGTTCTCACAAAATAGACTGCCTGCCGCAACGTTGCATAAGTAGGGCGTTTGACTTCCAAATTTTCTTCGTAAATTTTATTTTCTGCATATGCGCAGTTTCTACGCAATGATCGTATATGCATTGGTGTGACTTGATTATTGACACATATCGAAGCGTGAGATGGCTCTGCGCATGTTGGTGTACGCGCTAGTGCTCAACAGCGTGTGCGCGCCCGCGTGTGAAAGCCGTGCCAATAAACAGTCCTTCCCAATGGTTTTGTCATCGTTTTTGGGACTGTTTCTTGACTGGAGCAGGGGGCCCCATGGGTGTTTCGATGGCATGGGCCAACGAAGGCCGATAGAAGTTAGCCGTGTAAACGTACCTGCCCCATGGTGATATACAAGTCTGGTTCAACAAGCTGTGCCGTTTTTTTGCAAGTGCTCACTGGGGGATTCCGGGCTTTCCGACTTTGATCGCAGTCATATCAGCTTGGAGGATGATACACAGTCACTCTAAAACTCACTTGGCTCACAGTTGTATCAACGTGGAGGGTCACATATGATTTGCGCAAGCTGATTTCAACATCAGTCATTGTTGTTACTTGAAAGGTGACTTAGGATACACGGGGGCGTACATCGTCGCGATCTTCACCTTGATCGAATTGATAACGTTGTTGAGGGTCTTGGTAAGCCTGGTAAGCCGGGACGGATCGGGAGACTGGTATATGAAAACAAATATGATGTTCAAATAGTTCAGTCTCCAGTGATATGATTGATGATTTTTTCAATATTATTCGCAGAACCCATTGTCCAGATTTCATCCTGTGATTTCAGCATTTTGAATTTGGGAGCCTTGGCCCAAGGAAAGCGTTCGCCAGCAGCAAGACCGGAAGGCGGAGCTGCTGCTAAAACGTCATGAGGAAAGGATGCTGGCAGAGACTGTGAACTGCACATTCCGTCCCTTGCCGCAGGTCAGTTGTTTATTGACGTCAAGTCTAGGCGGTTCACATCATACAGGTGATGAAGTTTATTTGAAGATGGAGTTGCCCTTCAGTTCCCTTGACTTGCTCATTTCGGGGTCAAGATGGGCTATAGCACACCCCCCTGAGGGCACACGTATCTTTGCGGATCTCGGATCGTAAGGTCCGGAGCTGTGCACTGCTCCAGCTGCTGATGGAGCACCTGTGGTGGTGAGTGGTTTGGGTCGCTTCTTCGAGTTGAAGAGCCTTGCAACTTGGTGCGCTCGCCCATCGATGGGGGCAAGGCGTTTCGCTGCATGAAATCCACAAAGATCCACCCGAGCACCCTTGGTGGTACCATGGTTTTCCAGTAGGTTGGCCATGGTTTTTCCAGGGACCAAGGACCTAGGTTGTTGCAATAGATTGAAGCAAGATATTGTGTTTCATTATATCATATATCAATTAAATTATATCTATCTTCGTGCCAGTGTAAGGCTGTGCATCAGCAGCATTTGGTTTCTCGGCTGCCCCATCCCAAGAATGTGTTCCCAGATAATCATTCCCGGGTATCATTGAAAAATGTCATTCTTCATCGTCGTTGTGGCCCCAAGCATTCCCATTGGCCAAGCATTCTCGTTTCAGAACTTTCTCGGGGTTGGGATGTGGGCATAGGTTCCGATAGACAAATCATGAGGAATCCATTCCATTCGTGTAAAGCTACATGATATGATTAGTAAGTTGCTCTGCCATGCTGTGCGGTTTCGAGGCATCATCCCCTTGGGCACCCAGCTTAATGTTTGTGCAATTTGTTCGTGGCATCCATTTGACTACATCCAGCATGCCACGGAAACACGATATGCCCATTTGGATTGATTTGGATATCAACCCCCGCAGTGTCGATGCCAATCAACAAGGCACAAAGGCAAGATTTGGAGCAGCGCGCACACGAAGCGAAAGCCTTTCGGCGCTGTGCCCATGGTCCCCCCATGGGCATCACCATTCCGGAAGCTTGGTGGCTGAACCTGTTTGACTCAAAACGGTCCATCACTTGTTCTTGGCTTCGTACGTTGGCATTTTACGCCAAATGTTTCTGATTTTTTATCCAGGAGGTTTCCGTAAGTTTGCCTTGGACCACGCTGTATCAAGAGATGCGGTTGGTTATCTCAAGGTACCCCTGATGGGTATCCACCAGCCATGCAAACAGCATCGCCTCTCTGAGATCCTCCTCACATCACCAGCCATGTGCAACGCGGATGGTCCTAGGAGCCTTTTGCTTTGTCTCAGTGCAACAGTTGGTCCAACTCCTCAGCATAGCCCAGTGAAGGGCTGAAGAAATGAGCTGTTTGAATCATGAATCGTGCGCGTGTCTGGCCATTGGGACGTGGCGCGTCCAATGAGCTGTTTCGCCGTCTGCGGATGCAGAACATCTGCCCGCAGAGTTTCAGAGTTTCCAATTCAGATGACTAATCCAGGAGTGATTTGTCGCTGGCAGTCAATGACTTTGATCTTTGCAGGAAGGCCCTTGCTTGAGAAGCGGAAAATCTGCAGCGGCATCAATTTATCACTTCACGATTCTAAGTTTGGAGGAAACAGCGGGATGCACACTGTGATTTGCCATTGCAGGTCCACACATCTGGTGTTTCGAGCCGTGGTACCCTGCTCGTGTGCCGGTAGGGTTTCCGGCAGTGGCTGTGATGCTTGCGGAACTGCCACGTATGCTCAAGTTGTCTCCTTTAAAAGGCTCCGAAAGGATCTCTGTTGAGGCTGGTGGGAACCGCTCATTGGAATCCAGGGTTGACAGATTTGTTTTGTTGTTGGAAAATTTGTGAAAATTTATATTTGTAGATGACACATTTATCAAGCAGGAAACAGATTTTTCTTGATTCAGCAGGCCCATCGCGGCTGGGCCCCCAATCCCGCACTAGATTGCCAGGAAGACTCAGAAATTTCTAAAGTCCATTTCGTCGGTGCTGCGATTCTGCGCGCAGGATGGGCCCTCCAAAGACCGTTCCTGTTGGACGGCTGCCTGCTCCACCATCACATTCTCATGAAGCAGCTGTACTGCCCTTACCGCAATGCACACCGAAGTGATTTCAGGCAGTGAGGTTTGGCGATTTCCGGCGGGTTCGTTTCGTGAGTCGGTCTTTTTGTAGGTAGTTCACAAAAAGGAACGTATTGTATGTGGTTTCAAAGCAAAGCAGTGAGAATGAGAACAACTGCAGCTGCAGCAGCAGTAGCAAAACACAGATAGGTATTGTGTGAATGTGTTTGAAGGAAAACAGGTCAACAGGTGGCAAATAGCCAAGTCTTTGATGTAAGATCAGAGTCAAAGTGAGTACAGTAGGGAACTGGTGGAGCAGAAAAAAGGAGTGTGTTCAGTTTATTTCGCCTGTATCTCGCTGTCGTTTTGTGGCTCAATCATCCGTCCTTGAAACCATCATTGAGGACTGAGAGGGATGTTTCAGGATTCAACCAGCTCAAATCCTACTCACCGTTGTTTCGACGTTTCATTCTCAACATCGGGGGTCAACCAGTCAAAGGATGTCAAAGGTACTAGTATCATACAAAACCTTCAGATTGAAAGGAATGAACCTGAATTCAGAGCCTACAGCCAAGAATTCGATTCAAAACACTGTGCCTTCTGCAATTCTTCAATAAGTAGCCGCTCCAGGTTTCAATCTTCATTATAAGTAAACTAGATTCTTTGGAACCCCCCGACTAATCACAGACGTCCTTTCCAACTTACGCTGGGTTCCCAGTAGTTTCACTGTTTCACTTGCCATGGTTCCGAAACCACAAGCGTCAACTGCAGCGTCTCATGTGACAGCTGAGGCACCAGCACCGGTGAAGATTCTCAACACCACCCTGCCAAGGGAACTCTTTCGTGGAGTCTCTTTGTGGGTTTGCTTGGCGGGCTTTGGGGCGCATTGGAAGAACAGTGTTGCTGATGATGTTCCTGATTTTTCCCTCAGCGAAGAAGTTGAGTTCTTGGATGATTTCCTCAGCCATGATTGGGCCACATCACGTTGGTCGAAACTATGTGCCATGCTGGTGGTCTACAATTCCAGAGCTGCTGCTATTGCAACCATCCTCACAACCTTGTTCTGGTCAATCCTGGGTAAGGGGTTCTTCCTGCCAGATGCTCGACAAGAGCAGGTGTTTTTTGAGTATACATTATTTAGTAGCCCGGTGATAGTGGTGTTCTATGTAGTTCTAATCTTCTGGCAGAGGATCAAACGTATTTTTACAAAGCCGAAGATGGTCTTCTTGGACAAGCTTTGCATCTCTCAGCATGACATGAACAAGAAGGAGGAAGGCATCGCTGGTCTGGCGGCCTTTCTTTCCAACAGCCGAAGAATGGTGATACTTTGGTCCCCAAAGAATCTCAGCTTCAAGTTGGCATGGTCTTTGCATGTCTTTACTGGATGGTGGTTTGAAACTTTTCGCACTTTCCCCAGTATTTGGGATGGTTATCATGGTCGGTGACTGACAAACTAAAAACTAATATTCTTGGTGGTGGCTTACAACCACCAACGAGTTTAGACCTTTGCCTATAGTATTTGGCTCCCCCACATGATGCAAACATTTGAAACTTTGGAAACCCAATTCAACAACAATAGTAGCAACAAGAAGAAGAAGAAGAAGAAGAAGAAGAGCAACAACAAGAACAAGAACAACAACAGCAACAACAACGACAAGGAAAAGGGGAACACGGGTAATATCAAGAACAACAATAACAGGAAGAAGAACAAGAGTGCCAAGAGCAACAACTACAACAACATCAACAACAACAATGCGCGAGGTACTTCAGTCGCCTGTGGTGCACCTATGAGGTTGGTGCCTTTTTGCGCTTGCACAGGCGAAAAGATGTTGAGATCATCCCAGCCTCCTTTGGAGCCTATCTCTGCATAGGAAGCGTCATAGTATCAGGCACACCTTTTTTCACCACTGGGCTTACTGCAGCACAGTTTGCATATGACGACGTGTTCGCCGCTGAGCTATCCGATTTGATTAAGCAGGTTGTGAGTTTACTGACAAACTTTGCCGCAATTTGGTTTTACATGAAGCTATTGCGCGGCCTTGGTCAGCTATCTGAACAACTGTCTAGCTTTAGCATTCGAGGTGCGAAGTGCTTTTGTTGTTCCGTCGACCACTGCATGCCGGAAACGGGTGAAGAAATCCCATGCGACCGACGTGTGGTTTATGGCACGCTTGGAATGTGGTACAGCGGCAACGCGCAGACAGATCCCCTTGATAATTTTGATCACGAGGTGAGATCGCAGATGACAGAATTTGCAGCCGAGCGGTTTGGCAGCGGATATTTTCCAGTCACCTATTTCCTGTACATGACGGTGGTGTGTCGTGTTTGCTTGGCTGTTAGTTTTTATGGCAAAGACGTGATAGTCCCGTCAACTGTATGGCTGGAATTCGAGCCAGTAGCGGGCAACCCCATCTTCCGCGTATATACCATGTTGGATGAGCCCATTCTTTTCTTATTTGCATTTGTCGTGATAGTTGGACTTGTACGACTCACAGCAGGGATGTCCTGCTTGAAACGATTTTTACTGGTCCATGTCATGTTGGTTCTCTTGCTGACGGAAGGGCTCATTCGTCTCCAAATATTTGTGTCGAGCGTTTTGAAGGAGATTTCTATAGAGGGCGCTTTTGCATTTGATCTTGTTCAAGCATTCTTTTGCATGGCAGCTATTCGGGTGATGGCTTCGCGGTCGAAGACAAAGTCATCCCAAAGACCACCGACCATTGAGGATCTTTGATGCGTTCATCATGCTTCATCCGAAAGGATTTGCGACACCAATCTGAAATCATCGCATCAGAACAGGAGGCGGACGGGAAACATCGTTCGCTTCCAAAACTCCAGCTGGGTCGGCTGATCAATCCGTCAGTAACCCACTTTCACCACGTTTCACTATGAAGAGATCCCAAATGTAAGATTTCCATGTTTTAATATGAAAAGATCCAAAAGTTGGATCGGGTAAGATTTCCATGTTTTAACGTGAAGAGATCCAAAGGTTGGATCGTGTAAGATTCCATGTTTAACGTGGAGAGATCCAAAAGTTGGATCGTTTAAGATTTCCATGTTTTAACGTGAAGAGATCCAAAGCAGTGAGAATGACAACAGCTGCAGCAGCAGTAGCAAGACAAGGATTGGTCTTGTGTGATTGCGCTTGGCGGAACATGGGTCAACAGGTTGTAGATTGCCAGACAAGCTGTTCGGAGGCAAAGTGAGTACAGTAGGGAACTGGTGGAGCAGAAAAAAGGAGTGTGTTCTGTTTATTTCGCCTGTATCTCGCTGTCGTTGTGTGGCTCAATCATCCGTCCTTGAAACCATCATTGAGGACTGAGAGGGATGTTTCAGGATTCAACCAGCTCAAATCCTACTCACCGTTGTTTCGACGTTTCATTCTCAACATCGGGGGTCAACCAGTCAAAGGATGTCAAAGGTACTAGTATCATACAAAACCTTCAGATTGAAAGGAATGAACCTGAATTCAGAGCCTACAGCCAAGAATTCGATTCAAAACACTGTGCCTTCTGCAATTCTTCAATAAGTAGCCGCTCCAGGTTTCAATCTTCATTATAAGTAAACTAGATTCTTTGGAACCCCCCGACTAATCACAAACGTACTTTCCAACTTACGCTGGGTTCCCAGTAGTTTCACCGTTTCACTTGCCATGGTTCCGAAACCACAAGCGTCAACTGCAGCGTCTCATGTGACAGCTGAGGCACCAGCACCGGTGAAGATTCTCAACACCACCCTGCCAAGGGAACTCTTTCGTGGAGTCTCTTTGTGGGTTTGCTTGGCGGGCTTTGGGGCGCATTGGAAGAACAGTGTTGCTGATGATGTTCCTGATTTTTCCCTCAGCGAAGAAGTTGAGTTCTTGGATGATTTCCTCAGCCATGATTGGGCCACATCACGTTGGTCGAAACTATGTGCCATGCTGGTGGTCTACAATTCCAGAGCTGCTGCTATTGCAACCATCCTCACAACCTTGTTCTGGTCAATCCTGGGTAAGGGGTTCTTCCTGCCAGATGCTCGACAAGAGCAGGTGTTTTTTGAGTATACATTATTTAGTAGCCCGGTGATAGTGGTGTTCTATGTAGTTCTAATCTTCTGGCAGAGGATCAAACGTATTTTTACAAAGCCGAAGATGGTCTTCTTGGACAAGCTTTGCATCTCTCAGCATGACATGAACAAGAAGGAGGAAGGCATCGCTGGGCTTGCAGCCTTTCTTTCCAACAGCCGAAGAATGGTGATACTTTGGTCCCCAAAGAATCTGAGCTTCAAGTTGGCATGGTCTTTGCATGTCTTTACTGGACGGTGTTTTGACACTTTTTGCACTTTCCCCAGAATTTGGGATGGTTATCATGGTCGGTGACTGACAAACTAAAAATTAATATTTTTGGTGGTGGCTTACAACCACCAACGAGTTTAGACCTTTGCGTATAGTATTTGGCTCCCCCGCATGATTCAAACATTTGAAACTTTGGAAACCCAATTCAACAACAGCAGTAGCAACAAGAAGAAGAAGAAGAAGAAGAGCAACAACAAGAACAAGAACAACAACAGCAACAACAACGACAAGGAAAAGGGGAACACGGGTAATATCAAGAACAACAATAACAGGAAGAAGAACAAGAGTGCCAAGAGCAACAACTACAACAACATCAACAACAACAATGCGCGAGGTACTTCAGTCGCCTGTGGTGCACCTATGAGGTTGGTGCCTTTTTGCGCTTGCACAGGCGAAAAGATGTTGAGATCATCCCAGCCTCCTTTGGAGCCTATCTCTGCATAGGAAGCGTCATAGTATCAGGCACACCTTTTTTCACCACTGGGCTTACTGCAGCACAGTTTGCATATGACGACGTGTTCGCCGCTGAGCTATCCGATTTGATTAAGCAGGTTGTGAGTTTACTGACAAACTTTGCCGCAATTTGGTTTTACATGAAGCTATTGCGCGGCCTTGGTCAGCTATCTGAACAACTGTCTAGCTTTAGCATTCGAGGTGCGAAGTGCTTTTGTTGTTCCGTCGACCACTGCATGCCGGAAACGGGTGAAGAAATCCCATGCGACCGACGTGTGGTTTATGGCACGCTTGGAATGTGGTACAGCGGCAACGCGCAGACAGATCCCCTTGATAATTTTGATCACGAGGTGAGATCGCAGATGACAGAATTTGCAGCCGAGCGGTTTGGCAGCGGATATTTTCCAGTCACCTATTTCCTGTACATGACGGTGGTGTGTCGTGTTTGCTTGGCTGTTAGTTTTTATGGCAAAGACGTGATAGTCCCGTCAACTGTATGGCTGGAATTCGAGCCAGTAGCGGGCAA
>VSDK01021218.1:116791-146778 GCA_009767595.1 Symbiodinium kawagutii
AAGAAGAAGAAGAAGAAGAAGAGCAACAACAAGAACAAGAACAACAACAGCAACAACAACGACAAGGAAAAGGGGAACACGGGTAATATCAAGAACAACAATAACAGGAAGAAGAACAAGAGTGCCAAGAGCAACAACTACAACAACATCAACAACAACAATGCGCGAGGTACTTCAGTCGCCTGTGGTGCACCTATGAGGTTGGTGCCTTTTTGCGCTTGCACAGGCGAAAAGATGTTGAGATCATCCCAGCCTCCTTTGGAGCCTATCTCTGCATAGGAAGCGTCATAGTATCAGGCACACCTTTTTTCACCACTGGGCTTACTGCAGCACAGTTTGCATATGACGACGTGTTCGCCGCTGAGCTATCCGATTTGATTAAGCAGGTTGTGAGTTTACTGACAAACTTTGCCGCAATTTGGTTTTACATGAAGCTATTGCGCGGCCTTGGTCAGCTATCTGAACAACTGTCTAGCTTTAGCATTCGAGGTGCGAAGTGTATCTGAACAACTGTCTAGCTTCAGCATTCGAGGTGCGAAGTGCTTTTGTTGTTCCGTCGACCACTGCATGCCGGAAACGGGTGAAGAAATCCCATGCGACCGACGTGTGGTTTATGGCACGCTTGGAATGTGGTACAGCGGCAACGCACAGACAGATCCCCTTGATAATTTTGATCATGAGGTGAGATCGCAGATGACTGAATTTGCAGCCGAGCGGTTTGGCAGCGGATATTTTCCAGTCACCTATTTCTTATACATGACAGTGGTGTGTCGTGTTTGCTTGGCCGTTAGTTTTATGGGAAAGGACGTGATAAGCCCGTCAACTGTATGGCTGGAATTCGAGCCGGTAGCGGCAAACCCAATCTTCCGCATATATACAATGTTGGATGAGCCCATTCTTTTCTTATTTGGATTTGTCGTGATAGTTGGACTTGTACGACTCACAGCAGGGATGTCCTGCTTGAAACGATGTTTGCTGGTCCATGTCATGTTGGTTCTCTTGCTGACGGAAGGGCTCATTCGTCTCCAAATATTTGTGTCGATCGTTTTGAAGGAGATTTCTACAGAGGGGGCTTTTGCATTTGAGCTCGTTCAAGCATTCTTTTGCGTGGCAGCTATTCGTGTGATGGCTTCGCGGTCGAAGACAAAGTCATCCCAAAGACCACCGACCATTGAGGATCTTTGATGCGTTCATCATGCTTCATCCGAAAGGATTTGCGACACCAATCTGAAATCATCGCATCAGAACAGGAGGCGGACGGGAAACATCGTTCGCTTCCAAAACTCCAGCTGGGTCGGCTGATCAATCCGTCAGTAACCCACTTTCACCACGTTTCACTATGAAGAGATCCCAAATTTGGATCGTGTAAGATTTCCATGTTTCAGCATGAAAAGATCCAAAAGTTGGATCCTGAACGAGGACAGAGCTTGCCTCTTGACTCTCCAAAACCTGAGATCACAAAGCGCTGCTGTTTTGCACGACAAGAGCATGCATCCCAATTTTCATGTCACAAGTGAAGCCAAGCAAACACAACTTGCTTTCGAGGCCAGGGAGCTTGTCTCCAGAGGTGTGGCTGTGTCGGATGCTTGAGCCTCAAAAATGTCGGCTGGTGGGCAGGGAGAACGGTGCTTACATGCAACATGTACCTACAGTGTTCCTGCAGGGTAAAACCAACAACACCAGCAACATACCAACTGCAACTGGTTGGATGCCAACGGGTGTCGCCTGTTGAAATCTCATGACAGGTCCGCAACGGTGCGCAAAAGGACCAACAGCCTGAGAAGTGTTCAACTTTTTATCTTAGGAAGCAACTCGCAGGCTGGTTTTTTTCATCCATCATGGTATCTGAATCTCTGAAAAATCCTCGAAAAAAAATGGGATCTGAGCCGTACAACAGATCTGCGCAGATTTCCACATTGGTGACCTGTCCATAGGTGCTTGAAAGTATGGGACGTGGCTTGAGTGGTGGCTTGGACACATCTTCACATACCCCCTCGTGCAGCCTGGGCCCAATTATATCAAAAAAATATATTATGTCATAATTGTGTTTGTATGCTTTATAATCAATGGATTTATTACAATTAACAAACTCCCATTCAATGAAACTCACCATGAATCACTCAATAATCAGAGAGATATAACAAGTACAATCATGAATCACTAATCAGAGAGATATAATGAGTACAGGAATCCTAAACATGAAAAACCACCTACTGTGGGCCGTCCTTCGGTTGCCAGGTCTTGGAAGTAGCGCTGACGCCCCGGGGCATTGCAACAACACCAGGTCTCAGTGATTTTGTTGCTGAGCAGCTTGCTTCGCAGCGATGGCTTAGTATGGATAAAGATGTGGTGAATTATTGGGTTAATTCTGGATACCTAGTAGTCAACTAATTATTGGCTTAAACCCAATTTATCCAAGATTATAGTCAACTAATAGTTAACATGGACAAATTATTGGATCCAATTGGTTAACTAATAGTTTGTTATTGGGATATGTGGTTAGTTATTGGGATGATATTACTGGGATAATAGGATCATGTGTGGTCAACGATGGATAAATATGGCTGTGGGACAATATCAGCCAACAATAATTGGGGATAATCACCAACAAGTTCATGGGGAAAACCATGGTTGATGATAGGGGAAACAGGGGCACAGGGTTTTTGCCCACTGCCATATGTAGTTAATTCTGGGGATAAACAACTACCTGGTTGGTGCTTTGAAACATGCATTATCGTGGGTAATTTTAAGGCATGACGACCAACATGAATGCTTCAACAAGCACTGGCTGGTGGTTTGATGTACAACTATTGTTTGTATACCTATTAGTATTTGATACATCATATATCCATGCATGTGTGAGTTCAGAGGGTTCCAACCGCACAACCGCCAACCAGAACGGAACGGATGGTATTTATTAGGTAGCCAGAACAGGGGGGATTAACTGGGCAACATTGCTTGGTATTGAACAGTACTGGTGACCAATAGTAACTATATATATCGGATGTCAACCTTGTTATTGCAATTAGCTTTCACTATCAATTTTTGGTGACCGCTACTTGGATGGTTAGTAGCTACAGCGCATATCCAACGATGACCCACCAACACACTTGGCCCCGCTGCTGCACGTTTATCCCAGCGAATCTTTCCAGCGGGTTTTGCTTCGCCAATTCGACCACTCAACCGACAGAGGAATACTGCAGCCAGAATCATGCCAAGCATGTTACACCCGTCTCATTCGTAACAAGGCTGGGTTATATGCTGAGTTCAAATATGTTCAATTCATTTTGGCTAATTATCATGTAATCTATGACCATAGCCTGTATTTACATGAGGTTCCAGCTCTTTCGGAACCATCAACAAAAGCCAACCATCCGTTGATGATGGACAAGCAACATACGGATGATTTTATACCAAACTATCATCCATCTTGGCTAATTGTTCCACTCAGCAACTGGTGACCGTAGCCATCCGGGTTGTAACTGCCCATCTTGTGGGTTATACCATCCGAAAAATTGTTACCATTGCTTTTAGCCAATTATAATTACTACTCACCATGTTTTACTAATCATTGTTACTGGAAAATTTGTTTGTTACCATTGCTTTTAGCCAACTATAACTAGCACTCACCATTTTTTACTAATCATTGTTGCTGGAAAATTTGTTTGTTACCATTGCTTTTAGCCAATTATAACTACCACTCACCATTTTTTACTAATCATTGTTCCTGGAAAATTTGTTTGTTACCATTGCTTTTAGCCAATTATAACTACCACTTACCATTTTTTACTAATCATTGTTCCTGGAAAATTCGTTTGTTACCATTGCTTTTAGCCAAGTATAACTACCACTCACCATGTTTTACTAATCATTGTTACTGGCCAACATGGGATGACCATCCAAGTAGGATTCCCCCCATCATCATATGCAGCCTCTCATTGCCAGGTTCGGCCCCAGCGACCCCGCGACCCGTGATGCGGGGCCCACGCGCACAGATGGGAACATACAAGGCAGCTGGTTCGGGTGGCTGCTTGATGCTTCAACATGAGCAGCGACCAAAACCTCCGTGATTGCAGTTTAATCAAACATTAAACTAGCTTATGCCCGCGGAAGCAAAACCCTCAAGCGCGGAAGCTTGCGGAAGCCTCCGCGGAAGAGGAACTTAAAGTACCTACCGCGGAAGCTCCGCGGAAGCAATCGGAGTGGCGGAAGCCATCTTGCCGCGGAAGCTCCGCGGAAGCAATCTTCAACAAAATGGTCCCGCGGAAGCAAAAGCTGTGCGCGCGGAAGCGACGCGGAAGCATCGCGGAAGCCATTGCAGATTATAAGGAAAGTTAAATAGGGTTTCGGCCATGGCTCACATGGTGCTAGGTGAGGCAGACAAGTAGGGAGAGACAGGGAGAGTTGATATCAGTTGATGTTGATTAATCTTGGTGACGGGATGACCGGGTTCTAGTCAAAATGCTTGGCTATTCTCGGTGGACATCTATAAGGACTGATTGAGGCTGATTGATGGCTGATTGACCACTACAGTTTGATATTTGAGGTGTGGAGGCAGAGGGGGTGGTCATCAATTTTCGGAATATCAAGCCGAACCAATCAGCAGTGTTTGGAAGACATTCAGCTGGGCACACCTGCAAGCTTGGTCAGATACAGCCAACCACTGGTTCCTTAACAATGAGTTGATGGTTGCTACGGGAGAGCAGCCAACCACTTAACAGGGGTGCTGAACCCGAAGCAATCCTCGGTGACTTTGCGATGTTGACCTCGTGCCGATGCCAGGATTTGAGCCCTTTGGAAGAGAGGGCCATCGATTCTCGAATGATTTGACTCACGGGTTTGCCAAGCCACCTGGTCCTCTTTCAACAATGGCTCCCTACTAAGACCTTGTATTTGGTTGAAAGGACTGGGGTCCTGAACCTGTGCACTTTTGATCACTTTTGCATTTTCAAGACTAAATCATGGAAAGCCCTGTGGCACAAGGCTCCGTGTGTCCCCCATTTTGGGAGGAGCCTCAGCGATGCCTCAGCCGCAATTCCGAACGAAAGGATTCCGCCTTCCAAGGATCAAGCCTTCCGAAAGTTTGACAAGTACAACAGTGGCAAGGCTGTGACCTCAGTTCCCTGTTGACCATGGAGGCTTCTCAACCAATTGGCCGGATACTTTTTGGGTGATCGTAGATGTGGGGCACAGGTGGGCATGGATGGATGATGGGAGGTAGGACCCCAACCAAACACGACAATGTACCGTTTTACAAGTCATTTGTGCTTCTATCCTGGCCTACATAATCAAAACCATGACTCACCAGCAATGAATCATTCGAAGACAGAATTCACCAAAATGCACTGTAAAGCATAATTCAGCATTGTTGATTAGTTGCTTATTGTTATTTCTTTAGTTGGCATGAGCCATTAGTGACATGTTTGCCAGCCAACAGACTCAGATAAGCTGTCACTAGTGGCAATGCTGTTTGACAGTGGATGCCTCCCTGCGCAGTTGGAAGTACATGCCTTCTTCAGCATGTGTGCCAGTCTAGCTGGAAGCTGAGTCATGCTGGATGTGCCGCGCAGGTCTGAAACCCCCGTTTGACATTGATCTCACGGCTGCATGCATCAGATGAGTGGATGCTATAAAGGAGATGGTTCCCATCAGATAGCGAATAGACTTTAGTATTGCCAAGCAATATTGAATTCAGTTTGTACATGTAGCCAATTGGGAGCGACATTTTCCTGTGTGGGTTTTCTGTTTCTGACAATTCCCATTCGACGGTCGTATTCCAAAGCTCATTTGAGCAACCATCAAAACTCCAGTACTTTAGAAGTAGTATTCGGCCGCCATGGGTTGTAAGAAATCTTGAAACATGACGTAAGCGATGGGACCCTCCCAAATAGCGGCGATGCCCCCCAGATCCACATGATAAAGACATGAGAGTTTTTATGGTGCTACACGCAAGCGATACCCCGCAGAAAATCATAATGCGCAAAGGTGCCAAACCTGTGGTAAGCGATGGGGCCTTCCCAAATTTCTGCATGGCATTGATTTCGAACCAGAGTTTAGAAAGTCGCACATTTAATTCCTGCCTCGAAGTTGCCTCCTTTGACACCTGAGCGTGTGGCCTCGATAAAGCTCCCACCTGCCTCTAGCCTTTCAGTATAGGCGCATGTCCCACAGGCCCCATATTTGTGTGTACTTTTGGAGATCTTTGATGCGAAGCACCACTCAAAAGATAGGAATGGGATGGGATGGGCCCTGCAAAAAGGCCAGGTCCCAACAATTTGGTGCAGTGATAACCTGTATGCCTTAAGGACCTGCACCTCAACGCCAAAGTTGCGGCAGAATGGTGGGGATCTCCAGCTTTTGTGCCCAGGAACCCTGGTTCAATCAGGAAATCGGTTAGGCAATCTTTGC
This sequence comes from Symbiodinium kawagutii, assembly GCA_009767595.1. Classification (NCBI taxonomy): domain Eukaryota; class Dinophyceae; order Suessiales; family Symbiodiniaceae; genus Symbiodinium; species Symbiodinium kawagutii. The sequence goes on from VSDK01021218.1 coordinate 123,200, forward strand.
CTTGCAACTCCAGGGGCTGTAAACAGGTCCTGGGTGGACTAGAAGCTTGTTCTTACGTTGGACATGTGGCAACCGCCGTCCCAAAGAGGCCATGAGGGTCCGGAGAGATGTCTTTAGACATGGTTAGCCTGCCACATGCAGACAAATATAGAAACCATGCAGGTCAGAAAGCAGCGTTCACAAACGAACCCAGAGAATCTCAAGTGCTGAAGAAGGTATCGTGGGGCTGTCACGGCCAACAGGGAAACCGTAATCTTTTCAATGTTTGGTGTGAGATGCGCTGATGTGCCACGAACTCCGTCCTCAAGATGACTTGCTGCCTCCTCATGTGGTTTGCTCAGGTTGGGGCATTTGAACCAGGCGGGGCAAGCAATTTGGCTGTGCAGGGTGTGAGGGGCGGGCAGGTCCAATTCTACACAAACTCATCTCCAAAAATCACAACACAGAGAGGTTAATTTGTAATATGTCAGTAGCGGTCTCTCGCATACCTGAAGTGGCGAGTTGTTGGTACATTCGAAGGCATTGGTAAATGGTCGTTGCTTGGCCATGGTGAGCAGCTTGCGTTCGCTTCCAGGGCAGTTCAGAATGACCTTGCAGGTGGATGGCTTGACGCTGGATCAAGTGAAGACCGTTTGCACCGGCATTTTGGCCGTAGAGGCCCCAGTTCGGAAGGCAGGCTGACGCCGCAGGGCTGAGACCTTGCCCTTGAAAATGGCTAAGCCTCCAAGCCTCCAAGCCGCCCCAATCAAGCGCCGGCTGCAGTGATTTCCACCATGGTCATCCATGCTCCATGCGGAACCTGGCATTGAAGTCATTGATTCGCCACATTTTCCCCACGTTTTCCGCTGGTTCCAAGGCACAAACCCCGGCAGTTCGGAGCTGCACTGCGGGCAAGACCTTGACTTTGCCACCTGGCTGAGCACCAAAAGTTGCCAACCACAGCTTGAAGCCTCATCCCACTTGAGCGGAAAAGCAGGGGAACAGGACATCAAAAGCATCAGTTCCCCCAAGATCTCTCAGGACTGACCTCCAAGCCAGCGAGGAGTACATGAGAGGTGCGTTTCGCAAGCTCGAGACCCAGTGCCACCATCCCGAAAAGCACATGACGTCGATGAAACGTGCAGGGTCAGATGATGTCAGGTGTCCAGGGTTGCTTTGCCCCGACAATTCGCTAAGGTTTGCCCCGAAGGGCACCCTGGGACCACGAGATCTTCGTGGATTGTTGATGCAGCTTTGGTGGCACAGCCTGGAGGCTGATCTGTCGATCGCTGTGTCTTTTTATTGGAGTTTCTATGGCAACTTGCCGTTGCCGTTTGTAGTAACACCCAGATGCCGAACCAGGGATAGAAAGAGGTTCGAAACAAGACCCCACAGCAAGAGAGAGAGAGAGAGATAGAAAGGATATGAAAGGATTAGCAAGGTATAGATAAATGTGCATATTAGAAGGTAGGGTTATATTTCATATGTTATTTACATGGTATGTTACTTTCATTTCAAAATGTTCAATAAAAGTTCAGATGTAGGTCTTTATATGGGTGTCTATATTGTTTTTCTACATACTGGACAGACACGCATATATACACATACATTTACTAGAATATATCAACATTTGCATATACATACATGTACTCATATGCAATTTTTTACATACACACACCCACTTTTATATATATAGTTCATTTGTCTATATCCATACATTTGTCCAAAAATGGATAAAAGACATATGTATATAACTATACACACATATAGTACATCTACATACTGGCCAATTGCACGTGCCTTGCCATGGTCCAAGCTGGTGGCCTCCCAGGTCGCTGGACTTCCCAGATGTTCACTGCGATCAATTCGACAGATATGCGACTTGGGTGGCAGCTTCGAGGTACAGCTGTGACTCCCAAGGATCGCAGGGGCGGGTTTTCCCATGCTTTCCCTGGGACCTACCTTGGAAGCCCTGGTTTGAACCACCAAGAATGTGCCCAGCTTGGTTTTCCCATCATGTCTCGCAAAGGATTGATGAGCCCAGCGGAGATCAGCCGTTTCAGTGGTACGATTGTAGTGGGAAAGCTTCAGGTTTCCTGGGGGATTGTGCTAGAAAACACCAAACCAGTGGCTTACTATAGTGGTAAACATTGTATCTATATAATCTAGCTGTGCCTCTCAACCAAGAACCCAAAACAGGTGTGTCAAAACCACCAGTTCGTGAAGCCATTCCAACTCCGTCATGCACATTTGTACTTTTCCGATGCCCAAATCCTTTCCCTGATGATGACAGTGACCCAGTGTATTAGGGATATACTAATGATACATGAGCATGTGAATTAATGATCATCAAAATCAGGCTGACGGGAAAACAAGAAAAAAAAAAGCATTTTGGCGGTGGCGGTGCCCAAACTTTGAGATGTACGCATGACTGAAGATTTGACTCATGTTCCTCTTTCAGCCGGCACCTAGGTCGGGGAATGGCTGATGATCGCAGGGAAGGTGGAAGATGAGGCAATTGCACCACCTAGCCGGGATGTTTTGAAGCAAGTCTTAACGAGACAAGCGGCTATAGGTAGTGAATGTACATTAATGATCTCATTGGTAAACCTTCGGTGTTGAACCTAGAGGTCTACTACCCAGCTCACCAAGAGGTATCAACAGGCTTGGGTTGAAGCTTTTTGTTGCGTTCCTCTGGGCTCACTGCAGGAAACTTAGAAAACTCAGAAGGCTCAGGTGATCTCAGGTGGTCAGTTTGGTCGATTTCGGTGCTGCAAAACCCGTGGAAACATGTGAAGCAGTGACTGGAGATGTCAAGCAATGACTGGATGATCGTCCCTGGCCAGCCGCAAATCACCGTGCACGACTTCATCTCTTGCATCAATTTGCGTGCTCCCAAGACGAGCGTATCAGCAAATTGCCATGCCAATTGCCCATGAAGCTACTACAGTATCAAGTGCAGATCAGTGGTCTAAATCGCAACTGTGTGCAAGCGTACACATCAAGGGCATTATCAAGTTTATACGGCTTTATTCGTGAAAGGGATTTGCATTCATCGAACCTCGCAAAGATATACCGCCAAAGAATCATCACAAACCAGCATTTGCGCTAGCTTGCTGCACATTTGTGTGCACTCTTTGGTGCTGAGCATATGGTTTACAAGTGCCCAATTGATTGTTGGATTTTTTGCATGTGTCTCTATTTGTGTTGGTGCGCATGTAGCTATACGACTTTGAGGAACCCACATGGAGCATTCGCCCTGGCATGCCTGAGGGGCCGGTTTGTCTGAGGTTGGTGGATGTATGTCAAAGACATCAAGAAGCCCTGGAAGTTGAGGAGTGAGGCCTAGCTGAGTCAAAGGAGAGCTGAGCCATGGGCCACCTAGCCGTCCATCCAGCTGAGTGAAATTCATGGCAAGTGGACCAGTGGACCATGGCTTCTGAGCGATGAGCTTTCCGGAACCCTTTCATGCTCCATGATTTTCGACAGTTGCCTGGCCATGACCATGTGAGACCAGTCCATCCTCGCAGCTGCAAGCGCGAAGCTCTTTGGAGTTTGAAGTTCCAGAAGTTTGCTGCGCCCCTGCCCCGGAGAAACGTTCGGGTTACTGCGTCACCGCAGGTCCAGAACAGGAGATTTGTGACCACGTGGAGCGGAATCATTCAACAGACACATGTCATCACAGTTTCTTGATTGAGCAATGTCCCTCCCAAATGACGGAACCCCTCCCCCAACGTGAGCTAGAAGCCTTATGGGGAGTATTTGCACTTGAGGGGTGGCCAGGGATAAAGTGTATGGGAAAGGGACTGCGTACTTCCATAGCTATGGACACCTCCATTTCAAATCATTGTATTCTGCGGTTAGATTTCACCATATGCCTTGTTTTGTTGCCAAGTTTCACACCCACCCGCTGTATAGGTCGGCGAAAAAAGTGCCCACCCTTCCGGGGAAAAAAGCGAAGAACATTAGCGAATTGGCTTGTTCGATGGTTGAAAAGCTCAGAGTTGGAGGGCACAATAGGCCCGCATGATGGCCACAAAGCGGTCCAGGCTCGTGGGTTTACAGCTTAGGGGGCCTCAATTTGCTACTTTCCTCAATCTTCAGATTGTCATTTCGGACTTCAGAGCCCTACCTCCTGTTGTTTAGGATTCTCGTAGCCCTACCACCATGGATTGACTGCTTGGTTGCTCTCCCGTTCTCAAGTCCAAATCTACCCATCTTGTAAGTTGGCGAAAACCTTGGAAACATCATTTGACACCAACTGATTAATACATGGTAACCATGGAAATGTCAGGTGACACTAGCCAAATCTGGTGAATAAGATGCAATAGGCATACGGCATACGTTAACCAAGTTTATAGCAAACACTTTGGTATCAACTTGTCCATCCTCCAAGGTATGTGCAACGCTTCTTGGCTCCTTACTTTTTTGGTACTCCTGTGGCTCCTGTGGCCATGTGCGCCAACATGTCTGGCCATCTTTGGCCCACCACCCGCAGTCCAACACAATACTGCACTCAGTGGCCACATAAATGCAAGGGAACCGTGAAGGAGCTATACATTCTGATTGTCCACCCTTGCATACTCCGCAAATATAAGTGACATCAATTGAATTCAATTGACAAGTTTCGCCCCGCATATGTCATGACTCTTCCTCATGAATCCTTCCATGATGCTTTCCATCCCATTAAGAAAAGGCTTCGGAAACGACACTGAACCACCTATGAACCACCTATGAACCACCCATTTTCGGTGCTGTCGCGTGCCACATCACCACGCTGTCCTGTTTGGGCTCTGAGTTCTCGCTGGCCCTTACGATTGACGCTGGTGCCGGTGATGGAGCCATGAGGGTCTTGTTTGACAAAGTTTGGCGGTGTGCACCTTGCTCCGGAGAGGACCGGCACCATGCAGTGTGATTCCGGATGATTTGGTGGATAGCCCAGCTAGGTAGAAGGAGAAGGAGCAGAAGATGTCGGTGAAGTGTGATGGTAATTAGTAGCCACTGATGACAGTGAGGAATACCAACCAATGATTATGGATGGGTTTTGATATTCCGGAGTTGTGCGGTGCTTTGGACATTCTCAGTAGGTTTGCTAGGTGGGATAGTCAGTTTCGTTGGGGATATCATCAAAATTGAGGTTGCCACCAGCTGTGGACCATCCAAATATATAAGTCACAGTGAGTTGGGATTTCGAGATCTGGATTTCCCACCATGGCTGCTGATGTCTCATCAATGCGCGCCCACTGTAGCTGTTGGCTGGTTTTGAACCTGCTTTTTTCTCAGTATTTGTGATGGTTGGTGAACTGATATTTTTGGGATGGGCAATTTAGAACCAAAAATCGGAGGACTACTGAAATATTTGGTACAAATTCAGGTTACTACTTCACCAACCAACCAATATCATCAGGTTAAGCGACTGGTTACTAAATGAGTTAACAGTTAAGTGTTGAGTAACCATTAATAGTTAAATGAGTAATCCTGTTAATTGTCAACAGTTAATAGTTAATCCCGGTTACTCTCGGTCCAAGAACCCTCATGACCACTCAGCATCAGCGGAGCGCCGGCGTGCTCTTTCAAAGATCAGGACTAGCCATGAACCATCAGAAATAAGCATCACTAGTGACATGATTGACCAGGTGTGAAACCATGATTAACCATCATTAACCATCATTAACCATCACTAACCATCATTAACCATCATTAGCCATCATTAACCATCATTAGCCATCATTAACCATCAATATAACCATCATTAAGCATCATTAACCATCATGAACCACTTAGACATGGCCATGATTGGCCATCATTGGCCATCCTGAATCCATCACTTCCGCTACTCCGGGCAGCGTCAGCGAGGACACCAAGGTGGCCTCGCCACGAGAAGCTGCGCTTGAGGACATCAAGGTGACCTCGCCACGAAAACCCACAGTGGAGGCGGCAGCTGATGGTTGGTGGTTGCTTGGGATGAGTAGTGACATGTAGTGACCTTTACTTGAAGATTCAGCATCTGGTTGGTGGTTGGTTGGTTGGTTGGTTGACTAATTCATAGGGATTGAAACCACCATCCAGACATGTTCAACATTTGTTTCAACAAAAATAAGTTCCTGTTGGCAATAATTTGTCTATGATTGTAACCACGGTCATGTAGAATGTCCATGGTTAGGATTACATTCGTAGTGACAGCAATTACCATGATTATGTGATGTTTGTTGAGGATGGGCTTGGTAACGGTGGATGAGGGTTAAGACTGGGTGGTGATGGTTGCTGATGGTTGACGATAATTGGCAGTAGCCTACTGGGCGCAAACACAAAAGAACACAACCATGGAAGTGAAAACCGCTGTTTTGTTCCACAAAGATGTTGTAAGGTGTTGCAAATGGCGCATGAATGTTCCACATTCACTACTGCGTCACCATGGAATTTGGTGAAGCAAGATGCATGCTGTATAACGTCATCGTTTTCGTTTTTGCCGAAGTGAAGTCAGCTGCTAGCCATACACAACAGCCGACCATTCGAAGAACTCGATGCCTCGCAATGGAATGCCATGTTCTACATGGTTTCCATGTTTACTTGACCAGGCATACTCTCATGGCCTCCGTTTACTTGGGCCACCCCAACCAACATGTTTTTTAAAGATTACCCCTGCCCTGCAAACCCTTGTGGATGCACACACGTGTCTCTGGTATTTCCGGAACTGCCAGGGAGAATTCCGGTGGGTCACACACACATCGGTGAAGGCCCTCCTTGAGGTGAGAGTCCTGAGTTATCCCAGGCCCCCAAGTAGGCCCCCCTTAGACATCTGGTGCTGGTGCAGCTTCGCAAGTCTCATCATTAAACCGCATTGCCAGAGCAACCGAGCTGTGAGGCATGTCTGGGTGACGGATGCTATCTGGCCGGCTTCAAGGGCCAATTTCCAGAGGTGCGCAAGCGCTTCCGCCTGCTCACCTGGGTCAGACTGTCCACACTGATCCGCCAGGTCCCTTGCGGCTGGGGGCATATTGAACCACCCCTGTGTGGGGCTGCCACTTGGATTCGAAGTGTCCACAACTGTGGGGGGTACCAGTGGATCGAAGATGATTCGAAGTTTTTTTTAGATATGAAAAAATGATTAAAAAAATGTTTTTCGTTGGTGTTTGTTGGTGAGAGTTGGTTGGCTCGTTCCGGGCTTGAGCACACGAGCAACCGGGCCTGTATCAACCATGCGCTAGGCTTCAGCGCCAGGCGAACATCCCAACAACTTGCTGAGACTACGCTGTTCGTATTCGATAGGTCCACCCTGAGCAGTTTGAAGCTGAAAAGGAGGTCCAGGACAGTGCCCAGTGATGCGTTCAAGATCACCGTTGGGATGGCTTAGAGGTACTAAACGGGCCATGGTGTTGATGTAGTTGATGTATCCCGTACCCACCCAGCAGATTGAGCTAACCAATGGATGTTCAAAATGCTTGGCATGCTGCACCACTGGTGATCTCTGTTGCCACTAGGTTGAGCAACTAGCGCAGAAGAACAAGGACTTGGCGAGGTGACCGGTGACCAGTGGTGCCACCCCCAAGCGTTGATGTCAACTCAAGAACGGTTCAGAACGGGCGACGGCTGTTAATGATGGTTCCAATAAAGATGAGTTTTGGGTATCGGATACACTCCGGTAATTTAGCATGGCAATGGAAAATCACCAGCTTTTATATTTTTGCGAAATGATCCATTGAACTGGCGGATTTTCCGGCCAGCCATGTGAAACTACCGGAGGGTACTTGGATGCGCGTCCCCACTTAGCAGCTGGGAACCAACTATGGTTGCTTCGGGGTTGGTTCAGCTACCTTATGGAGCTTCTGGCCATGGATTTTTCACCAAACTGAGAATTCCAATATAAGTCCATAGTTGATGTTGTTTGAATAGGGAAAATGTGATGTTCTATGGGAAACTATGGTTAGATAATGGTTAATTAATCGCGGTAGGTTTGTGGTTTTAAGATGTTTTAAGCATGTTTTATAGGGACTTTAGTGGTCATCCCCTAGATCGACTAGATTAGCAACAAGAATAGCTCAACAACTTCTAGTTGGTGCTTTCATTTGTTTCCCCAATACTTGCGATGGTTGGTCGATCGATATTGATTCAATATTGATTGATTAGTAGATATTTGTCATAGGGGTTGAAGCCACCGACCAGCAGCAACGCTTAATCAAGAATGATTCAGCCATGGCCAACTCTTGTTCACTAAGGCAGAATTACTATGTCGTCAATAGTTATTGTTCATGTCATGAGTTAGTCTGTCATAGTGCTGTATGCATAGTTACATTTCGAATTTAAAGTATTTATTGTTATGCTACTGTACATTACAGGAGGCTGTGCTATACTAAATTCATGAAGACTTCTTGAAGGTGCACATGTTGTCAGATTGGTATTGGGATGGTGTTTGCTACAGGGAAAATATGATCTACAGCATCATCTAGCCGTATGGGATGGTAGTCAGCGACATTAGCAAGGCTGACCTACTTGAAGCCACCATCATACTACCTTCGATGCTTCTGTAGCATGCCAAGGCTGCAGCAGATTGACCACCGGCAGAATTGTGGTGCCATCTACAGTCTACAGCGTGATGTTCAGTAGGTCCAAAGAAATCACAAAATGCACTTGAGAGGTCCCTGACAAACGTTCACATCAACAGATGTGTGTTGCTTATATCTGGCATAACTGGTTGTTACCCTAGTCAACCCTATACCCTATAGTCCTATAGTTATAAGCCAACTCAGCCAAGCAGGGGGCCCACCTTGTGCGAACCCTTCGAGAGAAGGTGCCATGTAGGCACAGCATCTGACGGAATCGTCAGATGGGCCTCGCTGTCAGGTATCTCTTCAACAACGTGAAGGTTGGGCCACGGTTCGATGTCGATCCAGCTGCGAATAAACCACCACTGGAGATGATTGGAAGATAAATCTCCGCATTTCCTTTCAGAAAATCAATGGCCAACTTCTTTGAAATCAATCGTGGTATGTTGGCACATCGATTGCGAAATATCTCTTATGACTCATGATTGTTTGATGCGCTGTTCTCAGGTGTGTGGGCATTGCTTCCGTGCATGCGCCTACTCGCAGAAAGCTTGTCAAGCTTGTGACTTGACTGTGTCCCACCGCAGTTCGCGCCGTCGAGGGGGGACCGGCGACCCACTGGCAGGGGAAGCTGGTAGATCGACGTGTCCATGGTAGGACGTGACTTGTTTGGAAGGAGGTGTGACCCACGGCCTGCAATCTGATCTCCCAGGTGGTACGCCCTTGGAAACGGTACCGGTGACACAGACAGAGTTGCTTGACGGTCAGTTGCATGGCAGGGCTGGGGGACGGGGCTGATTTCAAAACCTCCGGGAATATCATCCGTGCTGGTTGATGAATGAATCAATCATGAATGGCCAAATACCAGTTAAAGAATAGTTTATTGATGGTTAACTGATGGTCAACTACCAGTTAGATAATGGCCGCGTGATGCTTATCAGCTAACAATTACCAGCTGACTTCTGGCTGATTGATGGTCGATTAGGAACTGGGTATTGGTGATGACAAATGATCAGCAACAAGTGACCGTTATCACCATCACCCTCACCATAATCACTACTATCACCGGCTGCTCTTTATGGCAAGATTTCTGGGAGTTAAAGCCATTGACTTTTGCTGGACATGTCAAAGCAAGGCAGCAGACAAAGGGTAGATCGCTCATGAACCATCGCTAGAACCATAAACAGCCAATCCCTTCAAGTACTAGGGCTCTAGGGAGTTTTTCACCATGCAGCAGTTGAGAGTACGATTTTACAATCCAAGCAGTTGACAGTCCAACTTCTTTGATGTTTTTTCAATTTGATTCATTCTTGAGAGGTAAATCCTCGAGCAGTCACTCACGGTGAAAAAGCATGGGTTGATGCGGACAGATGTTCTTGAAACTCTTTGAATCTCTTTGAGTATTGGCACTTCAGCTCCGTCGAAACTAATCAGAGCTCGTCGGGCTTCCAATATGCATTTCAGATATTTTCAGATTGCATTCATCAAGCATTATTAAGAGTAATGGTCCATTTTGCAGCACTCAACATGTCAGGAGCTTCTATGTAAAAACCATTAACCATTGGCGACCTTTCTGGTTCTTTTCCAGCTCTGTATTCGTCTTATTACTTGTTTGGGTCTGGAGTTGGAGGCTCTGTGCTGCAGTTGATCGGTCCACAGTATTTCCTGAATGGCATAGTGGATAGGCGAACCATCAACAACCCTAAGCATAGAGGTATGGCCTTGATGGCAGGTTGTGGCACAAGTTCCACAACTGCTGAGACTGAATATGATGGATACGACTAAAACACTCACCACGAGTGCTTGTAAACAAGCATTACGATGAGACAACTGCTGTATGCGTATCCTTTTGCCACTCATATGATGGTCTCTCAAAATAGGGAACCCCAAAAATGGCTTGCATGTGGCTATGAATGGTTAATCATGGATGATTGATGGGCACCCCTATTTTGAGAAACAGCCATATCATGCCATCATATCATCTCCCACCCTGGAACCTTGTATCGACATCCAGCGCTAATCCGCCGGTGGGTTTCGACGTCACCAGGAATGTTCTCATGGGATTCATCTTCGGCGTGGAAAGGACCTCGAAGCCTCTTGGCGAGCGAGCCGCGGCTCCTTAACGAGGAAGCGGGTTCGAGATGCTCATGAGAGGATCAGGTGTTATTGAAGGACCCTGCTATTTGACACCTATTTACCACCCTACTTTTGAACCACCCAATGTTTGACACCAAGTCGCCAGTTAGAGGGAAATTCGGGAAAACAATTGAAAACATGGATCTCCCATCAGGAGAATCTGAAAGAAAGCTGCTAGGACCGGTGTTCATTAAGCAGTAGCAGCATGCCAGGGGTTCCATGGTCGATTGCAGGGAATGAGATGCATTTCGTACAAGCAATTCTGCAGACCATTGTTACGCTAGCTTTGTTTTGACAAGATGAATTCAATCAGTCACTGGCTGAGAAGATCTACAGGAAAGCCTTGCTTTAACATGCCTCAACCACGAATCGTAGACGTTTCCCGCAGATTTTCCGTAGCATTTCTGGGAGCCTGGCCACCTCCATCAATTCTTCCTGTGGTGTTGCCTTGGCTGTTGGGCACGGCTGGTCGGGACTGTTTTCCAACGCGTCGCCGCACAAGTGTCCAGCTCACCGGTATTCCGGGCCCGTTTTGTTTTTTTTTGGGAGGGGGTTGAACGGCAGGTTTGAATCTAGAGGAATCCTCCAGGCATGGATAGGCCATGGCGAGGCAATGCTGTTCACCTTCTTTTCACCTTGAAACTGCGCAGGTTTCCCTTGGTCATTTCATTGCGGCGGCAGACCATGAACGCCATCGTCTATGATGACTTGTGCCTGGGCCTAGAGGTGATGCTGTGGCACATCGCAAGCTCAGCTACGAACAGCTGTGATTCATGGCTTTCATAACACGTGCGAGCACGTAGCATAGCAGCTTGTGACCCTCACATCCAATGCTGTAGTCATAATTGGTGCAGCCGTTATGCATACTATACGCCAAGAAAGCATGGCAACATTTCACAAGCTGATGTCACTGCTGACATGTTGCAATCAATTATTTGATTGTTGTTTTTCGTCATCGATCCTCCTTTTGGCATCATTTCAGGATCATTTCAGGATCACTGGCAGCCGTAATTGCGTAGCTCTTTCGTCAGATGGACACCACGAGTTGCCAGTTGCCATTCCGAACCGGTGGACCGCGGCCATCAATGGACCGCCTATTCCAAGTGGTGGAGTTTCGTCCAGCAGTTCTTAGTCTTTGGTGATCAAAGAACATCATTCATTCGACGAACCTTGGGGATTGATTGTTGGTTCCATGGTATCGTGGGTATGATCATGATGGTTCATTGAACAATGTTGGTTGATCATTACTAAAACTTGGTTACTGGTATCATGAACAATGCTGGTTGATCATTACTAAAACTTGGCCAGCATTGTTTCAACCAGTACTTTTGGGCTACCTCGGTTGTTTGTGCGTGTTTGGCTTTTTGAGAAGGGTGCTTACGTTGGTACCTATACGACCAAGTTTACTGATGGTTTTCCTTTTGATCGCAGCCGACTGTGTCCTTCCCCAAGGCTGAAGACCCCCCATGTTTGAAACGGATTTGCCGTCTTATTTTTGGCGATTCTGAAATTCAAAAAGAGGAATTGGGTTTGATCCAAGTAGGGCTCGTCTGCCACTTAACAGAGTGGTCATGGGCATTTGCCCCGGGCCATTTTGTGTGACCTGTCCGCACAAACCATTGATGAACCATATTCTCGTTGATAGCAATTACAGTCCTTACAGTCAGAATTCACCCACTACAGCTAATCATGACTGATTATCATATCTAATCATGACTAATGATTGTTACCATGATCATCCTCAGAACCAAACTCGATGAAGATCCGGAAGCTTCAGGTTGGCCATGTCCTCCTGCCATTTGAACGCCCTGCCAACCAATCACTACGTGGCGGAGCGGAAGGGGCTGTCCGGCATGAGCCGTGCTGAAGAATTCTCATAGGAGCTGGTTACAGGTTACAGGAAGTATCCAGAAAAATTGTTTATTTATGTTTGTTTACTATCATTGAAACGGGGGGTCCAGCATGTTTGATTTAAATCAGCTGGCTGAAATCCACATCAAAGTAAGCAAGAATGGGAGAACAGAACCAACAGCGGGATGGATGAGGATGGATGGATTGGGATGGATGGATGAGGATGGATGGATGAGGATGGATGGATGGATGGTTGCTATGGTTTCGCTTCTAAAGCGATGCTAATTGGCTGAGATATGGCTCAATTGTTGACCTGGACAAGGTGATCCTGAGTCTCGAGTGAGGAGGTCGTTGAATATCGGCTCGATGCCCATTTTGTGATCCCCTTCCGGTTCATGGATGCTGGAAATGTCTATGCTTGCCTCACAGGCTCAGATGTCAGGGGAGCTGACTGGTTGATTCATCATCCCATGTAGCTGCCGAAGTCCTACACCTTGGGCACCGGGCACCGGGGAGAGGAGTGGATCTGGCTGCTGCGCGATCCAACTGGCGCCAAGCAGCTGATCGATACTTTGGTTCGCGAGGCCCATGATTTGCCCGAGCTGCTGTTGTTCTGGTTGCTGTCAGGTTGTTTCCGATTCTTGGTGATCAATGGTCACTCAGATGGTGGTGATTAAAGTTAAATGATTGGCATAACTATGAACTGGCCTGATGTTCTTGGTGATGGTGGTGGTGATTAATTAGTCGCTCAGAAGTGTTTACAGAAGTGTTTACTGGCTGGTGGTTTTTAACATGTTTTTTAGCCCCACGTTTTCTGTGGTATTTGGGATGGCTGGTTGACTAACGAATATGTTTGGCACGGAGGTCCAAGTAGCACTCATGACATCAGTCAGGGTTGTCCATTGCTTCTGCTGAGGGTTTTACCCCAAGGTATGTGGCTTAGTCACAGGGCTTTGCTCATCTGAGACTTCGACATCAAGGTTTTTGATCTTTGTTGGTTCTTGATCAAGGAGCCATTGGCGATGTGAAGAGTTGCTTCCAGTACCAAATGCAACCCTTTTGCTGATCTACTTAGAACAAATACGGACAAATTAAACACATGTAGTTTTTGTTCGGGTTTGCACGTGTGTACGGATGTATATAATCTAATGCATTTACACGCGCATACAGATGTATGTCCATGTGCACGGCCATGTCTCTATGACTATACAAGCACACCTGGGAGCTTTGGAAGTAACCTGGGATGCCTGCTTGACCCTCTCTGAGGCCTGGGAAGCTACAAGGTCCTTTCTGGATGACGTTGCTGGGCTTTCTTTTGACATTCCGACCGGTGCTTCGCAAGTAATTAGGACAATGCTTTCTCACATTGGAGCTAGAGAGGCTGCAATCCATTCAGATTGTTTTAGAGCCATGTGATCTCCCTGGACGTTGATTCCTAGGCTGAGTGGCGACGTTTTATCTACAAAGAGGGCGTGACAGAGGCTGCTGGTTTTTGCAGCTGTGGGCAAATAGCTGAACTGCAGTGGGATTTGGGCGGGGCATTGCCAACACACAGAAGATTGATTCAGACACGTCACAAACCTGAAGAAGCAGGAGATAGACCATGTGAGATATCTCATGACGGCCTGACGTGACCATGTGCCATTGGATTTAGAGACTTCTTGCTTCCGCAATCCAGGACGTAGACCTTATTTGTTGAGAGCCGCTAAATGGAGTTTTTGACATCCAAAGACAAGTGTACAAGCTCTGTTATGCTCTGTTCCATGGTTGATCAATTCGTGGCCCTAGTGCAAATGTAGCGATTTTTCAACGGCTCAGAATGGCTTATCATAGTGATTGTATATACCTGTATCCTTTACCTTTGGTTCGGAACATGTCAGACATGTGTCCATGCTTCATGGGATACATCGCCTGGCTTTACTATGCCCATCATGTTCATGTTGGGCATATGGTTTTCACCGGCATCAATCGCATTATGAGCCGGCAAAGCTGCATAGCTTCAGATATGCTTAAAGTCCCAAAGTAGGCTGGTTCTCCCACCAAAAGGTGTACCTTTGGTTCGATGATTGCTCCATCTCACATTGCTGCCGCAGCAGAGGAGATGATCCGTTGGAAACTCAGACAGTTGGGCAAATCAACCTCTGGTGCAAGATGATTCGGTTGCTTATGGAGGAACCGAATTTGGGATGGCAACCAACCAGGAAAACCAAGGATATCCATCAGGAGATCCACCCAAATGCTGCTCACAGATGTCAAGCAGGGGTACCGAAATTAGGTACACCCAGGAAGATGTATGACCAGGCTTAATTTCAGGACAAGCTTCCGACAAAGACAAGGCTCTCGGGCCAAGTAATGTAAAGCCAATCCATATGAATAAACCCCCTTCTACAATGTATATTACTGTATATTTGAAGTTAAACTGGAGTTTGGTTTATGAACAAATGGATCTAGCAGCATGGCTGCGTTACGAGGTCAAAACATCATGTGCGGCTTCAACAGTCCGCCCTCTCAATCTCAGCTGCACCTTCAGTGGATCGTGCTGCCCCTGCTGCTCCTCGACTGCATATGGCTGCGTATGGCTCGATATGGCTTGTCCATCTATGCGCAAAAAGCGAAGAAACCAAAACCTTTGAGAAAGGAGTCTGGTCCTTCAGGGGTGCATGAAGTCTTCTTTAAAGAAAGGTAGCGACTCAAAGTAGCTCAAAGTGACCTTCAACGTGAGGCCTTGAAACTTTCTGTTTGACGAATCTCCTTTGCTGAAATCTATGCTAAGGCCCTTTCATCATCAGAAGCTTCTAGATCGAACTCACGCACAAAAGGGGCGGTGGTTTCCTCTGGAATATGTGCTTCCGATCCTGGACTATTTGGAGAAGGTGGGATCATGTAGGACCATGTAGGGCTATGCAAGACCATCTTGTTCCAGCACCTTGTTCATATTTGCTGCAGCAAGTTGTCTCAGCAACTATCAGGACCATCTTAATCATTGCCACTTGTTTCATCTGCAAGTTGGATGCCGTCCAGAGCCGTCGATGAAAAAAGAATAAAGAAGAACATCTCGCTTTTTGACAATGAACTAGCTGTATAAATCCATATTATAGCATGCGTGCCAGGAGGAGGAAGTCTTCGATGTGAACAGTAAGACCACTGCAGAGGATGTCATTCAACACTTTAACGGCGCCAGAAGCTGCATCCAGCGCCGTCATTGGTATCATTGGTGGTTTCCCTATCAGTTCTGTGGGTGAGCCTTGTGTACCACCAGCTTTGGCACTGCTACACCACTAGAAATCGGATTTTCAGCCAACACCTGGGTGTACAGCAGCAACGCCTGTTGACAGCGTACGCCAGTTGGGGAGCTGCATGGATCTAGCTGTAGCTTTTCTATGCGTTGCGGACAAGCCCTGTACCAAGTAGCATGCAGTCGGTAGCAATGGTTGTGGTTGTGGTTGTCTTGCAGTCGTGGTTGCGTTGCAGTCGTGGTTGTGTCGTGGTCGTTGTTTATGTTGATGTTGTCGTGGATGTTGTTGTAACTTCAGTAGCAGCAGTAGGACTGGCCATAGCAGTACTGCAACCTGTGGATTGGCAAGAATGAACGTTCCCAAGGGGCCATTTTATGTATGGTGGTTGGGAGCCATGATGCTTCCAAGGAAAGGGAATCGTGTACGACAGCGTTTGGGAGCAGAGCTATGCCAGATACTGCAGCAGCTACGCTGAAGTGGCGAACTGGAATCCGCAGGACCAAGCCTGGGGTGATCTGAGGGTGGCACCACTGGTTGCACCAGTTGCACCAGTTTTCTGTACTGACTGAAGCGGCGGAAGAGCCTTTCATCCAGGACAAGATGTGCGCTGGCAACATGATTGCTGTTTTCAAGATTAGCTGGAAGTACTGGTGTGTTGCCTTCTGGGCTTGAGCTGGGAAGCAAGAATAGGTTGGGCAATTGTACTCCCCGGATATTACCCTTTGGTAAATTAATCTGGCAGTGGAAAATCCACAATTTTATGGCCTGCGTTTCATGGTAAAATATGGTCAAAATCCATTGCCACATTTAGTTTACCGGAGGATACCCGATTGATTCTTGGTTGTGGCAGCGACATGTGCGCGCACGGGAAGTCACCGAAGGCCGAAGCCGCTGGTCGTTGCTTTGACATGGCTCCTTTCTCATGGGCCCACGGGGACTGTTCGGAGGATTTCAGCTATGTGGTTCACAAGGGTGCCGTCCACAAGATCGCGGAGGCAACGCTGGTGGACAAGTTGCCCACGATAGCAATGAGAAAGCCAATTTGACGGACATGGAAAGTGTTTGACCAACCAATAAAACGAAGGCCCAAATGTCCAGGGTAGTATTTCTTGTTAGCGTGTTCGTTGTTTCTTTCTTTGTTTCTTTGTTTCTTTGTCTCTGTGCTTCTTTGTTTCTTTGTCTCTTTGTTTCTTTGTTTTCTTGTTTTCTTGTTTATGTGTTTCTTTGTTTCTTTGTTTCTTTCTTTCTTTCTTTCTTTCTTTCTTTCTTTCTTTCTTTCTTTCTTTCTTTGTTTGTTTGTTTGTTTGTTTGTTTGCTTCTTTGTTCATTTCTTTATTTCTTTGTTTGTTTTTTTGCTTGTTTCTTTCTTTTTTTCTTTGACTGTTTCTGTGTTTCTTTGTTTCTGTGTTTCTTTGTTTCTTTGTTTCTTTGTCTCTTTGCTTCTTTGTTTCTTTGTCTCTTTGTTTCTTTGTTTCTTTGTTTCTTTGTTTCTTTGTTTCTTTTCTTCTTTGTTTGTTTCTTTGTTTCTTTGTTTCTGTCTTTGTTTGTTTCTTTGTTTGTTTCTTTGTTTGTTTATGGTTCTGGTTTCTGCTTCTTTGTTTTTTTTGTTTTTTTGTTTCTTGTTTTTCTTAATTTTCTTTTCTTAATGGTGCGTATCTTAGTTTACCAGTTTACCAATTTGTTTTTGTTTCCGCTTCTCCGTCCAATGATGTTTGCAAGTAAGGAACCAACATGACCATCATTTCCACCAACGACAGCAACAACAACGGCAATATCAGGGACATGAAGAGCATTAACAACCATACGACTTGTTTGCAGTGAGCCTTGTCAGATGGAATGAATTTGTTGACGATCTGCGCTGTTCACCATTAAAAAGGCGGGTTTGGCAGGAAACGACAAGCAACCCATCGCAACAACAACCACCCCCACCACCACCACCACCATGAACAGCAACAACCACCACCAACAAGGAACGCATCAGGGGGAAGTTCTAATATAGAGCAAAGGTCATCGAACATGAGATTTGTTCGCTTCATGGATGCGCGTATGATGCCAACTGTTTTTGAGATCCAGTCGCAGTTCCACGGGCCGGGTGCTGCTTGCACACACTGTCCGCGTTCTTCCCTGTCCGCGTGACACTGCTGTTACGCCCTCCAGTTGATCCCATGCTTTGTGGTCACCTAACTTCCTAAATCATTCCTATTGATATTTGCCTGAAAGAATGGCAGGTCTCAAGTTCCCTAGGAAACATTCATTTTTTAGAGAAAACATTTAGTACCAGTGTTTCCCGTGGAATGCATGTCAAGAGCTCATGGAAATGGGAGTTTTCATTGTCCAGCATTTTCTAGCAGAAATCGTTGGTTAAAAAACCAAAGGTACGATCAAGTATTGGGGAACCATTTGGAAAACCAATGAGGTCAGACCTTATGGAAAGAGGCGCAATCAATGTGTACATGGCAAATTTGGGCAGAAGCAGTTGGAACTGACAGTCTCGCATTTTCCAGCAAAACCAAGTTCAAAGCAGAACATCAGCTTAGTATATTCTGAAATTCTGTTTATTTTTGTCACACATATGGGATGGCATTTTCGAAGACACAATAATTGATTTGCAAACTTTGCTAAAAAGTTTGGATCAGTTTGGATCAGTTCGCTGTTAGTAAAACAAGATCCATTTCATTAGAACCTGAGTCAAAAAATGTAAACTTGCAAGGAGAGTCATTTTCTAATGACTTCCATTTTTCTGATAGAAAATGGCTGTGGCCAAGTGCGCCCCTCTAATGGCAATGGGGATCCTAAATCTACGATTCAAATACTGTCAACACGACTGTTTTGGCTAACAACCTAGCTTTTTTGAAGGTTTTGGGCTCATGAGAATCATTGCTTGGGGGCCCCACCCACCCCCACCTGACTTGTCGCAACGTGCGCAGCCAGGTGCGGGACAGGCGTTCGGTGCGCTTGGGCCCACGGCTGGATCTGCAGCCGGCCACGCTGCAAGCGGAGGCGCGACGGAGGCAGTGAGCAGGTGCAGGGCTGCGATGATTCATGGGGCTATGGGTCAATATGATCCAACAAAAATGATCAATTAGGAGATAACAACCAACAATAATAGGGGATGATATACCAGCTATATCCAGCTATGTCTGGCTATGGGTCAAGCAGTTCACCAACCAACAATAGTGACCAACCAATGATAACAACTAGTAACTATAGGGGATATACTAGTTATATGGCTATGGGTCAAGCAGTTAACCAACCAATTATGATAGCTGGTTTAATGATGGTCAATAGTAGGGGATGATAACCAGCAACTATAAGGGATATACCAGCTATATATTGTTTTTGGGTCAATGTTAACCAACTAATAACAGGGGATAATAAGCAACCATTTTATGGGGAAAACAATTGGTTAATGATAGGGGAACCAGGAGTACAGGGTTTTGAAGTTTTGAATGTGCTTGGTGATTTTGAACAACCCAATGAATGGCTGGTTGGTGGTTTCAAACATTTTTTTCACTAGTAGTTATTAACAATTGGTTGGTTGACGAATATTTTTCATAAGGGTTGAAACCACCAACCAGATGGTGAATTAATACATAACAACTGTAATAGACCTAATATAGTGGACCACAGTATCAATAGTGGATGAATACTATCATTGGTCTACTTGGGTGTTTCTTTGAAACGGAGTAGCCCTGAATCATCCTCTATAAGCCATTGGTAGTAATAAACCAACCATTTTTGGGGTTCCCTATCTTAAGAAACCACCATATATTTTCCTTGGTAATTAATAGGAAATGGTTGTTTGACTTTCACAGGGGTTCAAACCATCAACCAGTCATTGTTTATTAATCATAGTGTTGCTTAAGAGCTTAAAACCAGCAATTACAGCAACTAAAAACAGCTACCACACAAATTTGAATGTAGTAGTTAATTTTTGAGTAACTAATATAGTTATTATCATTACTGGTTTAGCTCATATGTTCCCTAATAACCAATGGTTGGTTGGTTTATTTCTGATGAGGGTTGAAACCGAGTTGCATGGTCGCTATTTAACAGCTATCGCACAAGTATGAGTGCAGTAGCTAAGTGTTTATTAGCCAACTCTAAATGCAGATCATATAGTTGCTCAAAGTTTTCAAACAGTAGTGATAGCAACTAATAAACAGCTAAGGCTATGACACACTAGCTGTTTCACCATACACTTGCTATGTGTTTTAAATACCGTTCAACTGCCAACAGCTCAGTTGGTAGGTACGCCTGGGGATGGTTTATAATTGCCAAGCAGTACACAGATGCTCTGCGATAGCTGGCATTTAGCATCCCCGTGGTGCTGCTGCTGTTGTGCTGCAGAGTTGTTGCTGAGAGCAGGTGTAGAGATCAGGCTTGTGTTGAAGCATGCCATAAGATCTAGCTGTTGATTCATGACCCCAAAGTCCCAGCAAGATGCCAAGGGATTCGACAACTGTTTGGGTGCTGGATAAAGATGAAAAAAAAGTCGTTTGTGAACAAACCCACATCCAGTGGTGAAGTGAACAAGATACCAGCAGCAGATAACACACCCATTTGCACGTGTTTGAACAACAAGTTTGTTCCGCTTCAAAAAACAAGTAGGGGCATCCATTGTTTGATGAAGATGTGCATTCATGGCTGGGGCCAGAACAGATTTGATGAATTGATAGAAGGGCTACACCCCCACAGCAGGCCAGATTACATTGTGAGTGATCCCTGGGCCAAATTTCATGAACAAGTCCAACAAATTTGGGTGGATCAACAGATGACATCAGATGACCAAGACTACAAAATTCTATAAAATTGTTTGAAGCAGAGTTGCAAACGTGGATGCATGGGCGTGCGACCCTGAACATGCAAGGATCAACGACCCTACCCAGTTCATTTGATCAAGCTGGTTTGGGCAGCTGTGGTCATAGCTTGTAAACAACCATGGCTACAAACCCTATAAGACCATGATTAGTTACCAGTATGAACAATGAATGTGGTGAAGCCGCGCAGCCCTCCGCACAGACTGAACATCATGATTTCTCTGGTCCTTCGGCAGGACAAGCTGCGGCTTCAAAACTACGGCCGGAAGTACAGCGAAGCGGGGCAGCCAGGCTGGTCCGGAGCACATGTTGACTGGACCTATAGCCATGTGGTGGTTGCTCCAACTAGGTGACCCGGCAAATCATCCAAGTCATTAACCGTTGATGGTAGGTAGTAAACCATCCATTGTTCAGATTTCTCTATTTCAAGAAACCACCATGTGAAAAACTTGCAAGACCATTGCTTAAGCACGCGTGGCAAATTGGATGAAGATCTCTTCACAAAGGATTTGCCGGCATTTGCAAAAAAAGGAAGAGAGATGGGGACAAAATCTGTATCATTCCATATCCATGAGCTTGAAGAAGATCGTTATTTGGGCTGCTTGGTATATATATATATAGAGAGAGAGAGATATATATATATATCGACCCCTCAGAGAACCGTCGAAAAGGGGTCCTGTGCAGGATCGGACTGCTGAGTCTGGGATCCATTGAAGTGACGTCCCAGTCGTTGGGAAAGCTGGCCATGCGGATTCCCAATGATGGGTTGCCAGTGGTTGGACACCCAACAAACAGCAAAATGGTTAAATAACAGTGGATGGATAGTTATCATAACAGTAACTGTCTCCTTTCAATGGTGGTTGGACCTTGGGGTGTTGAGCATTGACTGGACCATTCATGGCCATCATTTGATTGAACATTTGGACACGATTTCCTCTTATGAGAGGCGGGACTTACTACAAGCATCACAAGGCTGGGCGGTTGCCGGGCAAACCTGAGGCTTGGGAAGCGGCTACCAATTTGGTCGTTTATTCAAATAGGGCTGCCCCCAAATTATTCAATATTACTCATTTGTAGTAATAAACTAGCCATTCTGGGGAGGTCTCCTATTTTCAGAAACACCCAACCCAAATATATCCCCAGGTAAATTGCTGGCTGTGGGGCCACCCGGAGGGCAACTCACTCATTGTCACCCCAAACCCCGAAAGAGAAACTGGAGGCAGTTGCGACTTTGCGGCACTTTTCTCAAGGATGAACCTGTGGTTCTTAACTATGGTTGTTAACTATGGCCCTAGGGTTCTTAACTATGGAAACAGTATGGCCGTTCAATGGTGTGTATTTTGAACGATAAACTTGAACTGGTTGGTGGTTTCAAACATTTGCATTTTCCCTAGTAATCATTAAGAATGAGTTGGTTGCCTGATATTTTCCATAGGGGTTGAAACCACCAACCAGTTAAACAAGGCTGTTCAATGGTTCCCCTTGTTGCCGATGCCTCCGTTGAAGCTCGGCGAGGCTGCAAAGATTGGTGCCGGCGGGATTCATATCTGGCCGGGCCTGGAGTGGGGGCACCCACGACGGTGCTTCCCCTGGGTGCAGGTGCAGGTTGTCCCATCAACCCACTGACATTTGGCACCTCAGAACCTTAAGAAACCAGCAGGTGGGTGACCTTGAAGCCTTCACAACTTGAAAGCATGCGACATTTGCAGCCTATTTTCGGGCTACGCTGGGTGGAACGGGTGGCCTCTGAGTTCTTATCGATGCTGTTCCCCTGGGTTGGTCATGACCGTTTTCAAACATGATTGACAGTGTAGTTTCATCAGAGAAGCCGCATGAATCCATTCATGCTCAAGTCAAAAACTCAGGGCTAGGATAGGCTCTCCCATGGGCGTTGGTGTGGCTGGGTTCAACTGGAGACACGGGTTGTCTACTTTGTTAGGCTACTTGCTATCCAGCTGGAATCACAGCTCTGAACCTGTGGTGAGTGCCATTCAGGAAGCAGGACGGGTGGCTGAGGTTCGTTGCTTGGAAGGTGTCAAGGAGCACCTCTCTTGCCCAACTGTGGTTAGCAACAGCTACAGTTTCGAATTTCAGGTCACCATCGGTCTTACCTTGCTGAGTGTTTCTGGGGGGCTGATTATTTTGTGCTGGTATCGTTGCAGTCGAGCATTCACTTCGGCTGTCACCGTGGTTCAGCGGGATTCGGAGTTTTCTCCGAGCAGTGCTGACGAACGAAGGCAGCTAGCACACAAGCAATTGGCTGAAATCAGATCTAGGCGGGTTCGAGATGGCTTTGCTTAATCGTAGAGTCCTGGTTCTGTACGATGTCCCTGGTCCTGACCTCTGGCATGAGAGAATGGTATTGCAGCACATAGCCGCAGATGACTACATAGTTGCAACACCTGATTCCGATGTGCACTATGAGGAACTCAGTCTCCTCAACTCTGACCTGAAGGGCATTCGAGTACGTCCGAATGCCCATGCTTGGCCACCTGGGATCGCAGCTGGACAGGTCTACGCTCTTGAGCTTCAGGCTTTGTGGGATGAGGGGCTACGGGTGTGGGCCGCGAAACAACGGCTGCGAGGAATAGCTGCTGCAGGGCCCATCGCGCCGGCTGCTGCCGCGCCAGCTGGCTTTGTAGCAGGGGCTCTTTTCTGGGTCGCAGCTGAAACGGTTGGAGATGTGAAGTATGGGGATGCAATTCAGGGAGTTGGTGCTGTACTCATGAAGGGTGCAAAGCATGTGCATCAAATGGCTGATGGGAGGAGTATCTTCGTCGAATGCATCGACGGAGGCGAAAGAGTTCAGTTCCTCCAGAGGCCTGCCATGTGCGATGATCGCATTGTGCCTCGAGAAGTAGATGCACTTGGGAAGCCTGACTGCAGCCTTAAGGAAGTCTCCAAGAAGTTCAAGGAGAATGAGGTTGGATGGAGTTTGACGGGCCCCCGCACCAGTCGCTGGTGCGTCAGCTATCTTGTGGTGGAAGGCCTTGGCCTTGAAGGCCACCATGAGC
>VSDK01021218.1:146955-173473 GCA_009767595.1 Symbiodinium kawagutii
CGGTTCAGAAGCCTCTGCAAGATTGAAGCATCCAGCTGGGGGGTGCAGGAGCATTTTCAATTGAGCATGATTGCAAAGCATGCATTGCAAGTCGACCAGGTCAATGGATACAACAATCTGTTTCTGGAAGTCATCTTTCGAAGGCTTCAGACCATCGAGTATGCCTATGCTGACCGTGCCCGCGAACAAGAGTCGAAGGCAGTCGGTGGGAGGATGAGTTTGGAGGAACAACAGACGTTTGGCGGGGTAACCCGCCAGGCTGGAACATTGATGATCTGTCCAGAATTGCTGGATTACGTGAAGGCTGAAGTCGAACGCGATGCATCTTTGGCAAAGAACTTGCGAAAAGCCAGAGAAGAAAGAGAGCTCGCACGTCGCCAGGGTGGAAAGAAGAAGCAGGGTGAAGATGCCCCCTGAGCGGCGGCTGAGAGGTGAATCTGGGGCGAACACCTCTCAACAGCCAATGCCCCATCTGCATGTCGACGAGCGGAAGCCAAGAGACCTTTTCCCTCTTCCTCAAGTTTGCTCAGGAAGCAAGCCGGAACAGATTGGATGCCGCAAAGCATACCGACGAGCTCTGCATGCTGCCCACATTCAGGATGAGGTGAATCACACAATTGGCTCCTTGAATTCAATGTATGGTGCCCCCGCAAAAGGCGCACCTGCCTCCCTTGTGGACCTTTTTCACGGGACTGCCGCTGCACAGGGCGACAGCCTTGAATTCATTCAAAGCATGGTGGAGAACATGGGCAAGCCGCCTGATGACATCTCCGGTCCAGGGGCCTTAAAGATGCTCCGGACTGCCAGTGGCTATGAAGATGACCAACCTACAGGGTCACTGGCGTCGTTCGATATCGAAGCAGTCTCCTTGCCTGAGAAGGGATGGGTGCCAGTTGAACTCAGCACTCTTTGGGGCTGCGACGGTCGGGAACGGATGAACGACTTCATTAGCAGTCAACTTTTGCCACCGGAGGAATCAAGTGTGAGACTGAGGGCCAGTGGGGTGGCAAGGCCATACTCTGACCCCTTGCTTCGGCAAGGGAAACTATACCATGAGTTTCTTCGAAAACTGCATGAAGCCGGTCTGATAGATTTTAGCCGTGATGAAGGCATCGAACAGATTGCTTTCTTTTGCGTCACCAAGAAGAACAATCGTCTTCGGTTGATAGTGGATGCACGAAGATCCAACTGTCATTTTCGTGAGCCGCAGTATGTGCAGCTGACCACAGGAGAAGGTCTTGGAGGTCTTGAGTTCAATCCAGGGGACCATGTTACAATTGCCACAGCTGATCTTAAAGATGCATTCTACCACTTGTCCCTTCCTCAAGCTTTGCGCCCCTACTTCAGTTTGACCTCGGTTAATGCTGGTTCGGTGGGTATTAGTGAATTGGATGGTATCAAGATTGGTAAGAATTGCAAACTCACTCCACGGTTGGCTGTCGTACCAATGGGTTGGACTTGGGCCTTATACCTTTGTCAGTCTGTGCATGAAGCTCTTGCAGAGAAGGCTGGTTTGGCTGAAGAGTGTCGCATTCGTGATAGGCATGTTCCCCCTTCGACACAATGTTGCCACACTCAATACGTTGACAACATGATTGTTTTGGGTACTGACGGCGATATGGTTAAGGATGGTTACAACAAAGCTGTTCATGAGTTGAAGAAGTCTGGATTACAAGTGCATGATGAGGAGGTTTCGGTTGGTGCCACAATCCTTGGTTGGGACATCACAGCCGACTGTCAATTCCAGCCTTCCCGTCACCGTGCCTGGAAAGTCAGATTTGCAATTCGTGAACTGCTACGAAGAGGTCGATGTACCTCTCACATGATGGAAAAGTTGATTGGTCACTGCAGCTTTTTGTGCCTGGGTCGAAGAGAGTGTTTCTCAATTTTTGGAAACGTTTATGCATTCATCCGGAGGTACAAGGGGGTTGCGGTAGAAGTGGCTATCTGGAAATCTGTTCGCAAAGAGCTTGACATATTCGATGGTATTATCCCTCTTATTCATCGTGATCTCACCTCACCATGGTCCAGTCATGTATATGCAGTTGATGCTTCGGAATTTGGGATGGGGGCTACTATTGCACAACTTCCACAATCATTAGTACAACAACTTGGCAGGGTCAATGAGCGGTGGCGTTTCAAGGATCGGAGTGGTAACCATCGACAACAGATTTTGCAAGAGCAGGTGGACGGTTTTTCCAGTTTTGATTCCATGCATGACACAAAGCAACCCATTGATGAAGTTTTTCACGAACATGATCGTCGTTTCAACAATGTGCCCTTCAATGCAGTCAACAGGGAGTGGAAGACTATTGGGATGAAGCGTTGGGATCGCAGGGAGACATTACCGGTATATGAAGCTCGGTCGTCACTATATGCTGTGAAACACATTTTGCGTAACCGGGGGAACTTCAACAAACGTCACCTCATTCTCTCTGACAGCCTAACTGCTACATGTGCCATCTCGCGAGGTCGTGCTCAAGGATTCAAACTTAGGAGAGTTTGCAGTCAAATTGGGGCATTGATACTGGCAAGTGGCATTCACATTTCAATACGTTGGATACCCAGCGAGTGGAACCCTTCTGATAACCCATCACGAGGACACTGGCAACCTTCCACACCAAAGCAGTTCCTGGGCCATGGTTCTCTTTCGAGAGAACATCCTACAGGAGCCGCTCCGATGGGCGGGTTGCCGGCCGGTGAAGAGGTCGCATGTGAAGAAGGTCGGAACCCAGAGATCCATGACAGTCCCTTTGATAGTGAACAACATTCAGCAGGGGGAGTCAGTGATAGCAAACTCGACCAGCAACAGAAGGACTCGCAAGACCTTGAGAAAAGAGAATCGAAAGGGTGTGGTGACACCACGAAGCAAGCAGATGACATCCCTGGAAGCAGCCTCAGTGTCAAAGCAGTCACTTTGTCGCTACACCAGCTACTGGGATATGATGAAACCAGTCTTGTTGAACAAGAAGCAGAAGTTGAAGCCCACGCACATAGTCGACAAGCTTCTCTGCGAGAAGCTGGACCAACTCTTTCACGATGGGGAAGACATCAGCATGGGACAATACTTAGTGGCTGCTATCATCTTTTTCAACCACCAACTCAAGTCACCCAACATGAGCTTGCTACCTCGAGTCCGACAATCACTAGAGGGCTGGAGGAAAGTGGCACCGCAACGGAGTCGCCTTCGGATCCCGTGGGAGGTCACTTGTCTTTTGGTGGAGACAGCATTGGAGAAGCAGCTACAGAGCATTGCCATACACATGCTCCTCATGTTCACTCTGTACCTCCGTCCTTCGGAGGCATTGAGGATTCGAGCATGCGATGTCATCCGCCCAGCTCGAGGAAGGGGAGTGACTTTCCAGATGTGGGGCTTCGTTCTTCATCCGGAAGAAGTGGGCATCCCTTCGAAGACACAAGACTACGACGAGACAGTGCTGCTGGGTTTAGAGTACCACAAAGGCATCGGCCCTGCTGTGCACCGATACATACAAGCCAGGCATCTCCAGGACCATCAGTTGATCTTGGAGCACAACACAGCAGAGGTCAACCGTTTCCTGGAAGAACAGGCAGTGGAGCTAAACCTGCAGAAGTTGGGTCACCTTCACTCGTACAGGTTTCGACACGGCGGAGCCTCACACGACTATGTGAGCAAACTTCGCCAACTGGCCTCGGTGCAACAGCGAGGAAGATGGAAGACAACAAGCAGCACAAGAAGATATCAGAAAGGGGGGCGCTTGGCTCAGGTGTTTCAAGCATTGCCAAGCGAAGTTCAAGAAAGGTGCGTGCTCGCAGCAAACCGGCTCCCAAGCACACTGCTTCGGGGGCTTTGAGTGTTGCAGCATCGCTGGTCCTGCCTGTTTTCCTTGAAATTTTCAGTGGGTGTGGCATTTTGGGTCGTACTGTAGCACGCAGCAATGGTTGGCCAACACTTCTGTGGGATATAACTTTGGGGGATGAGTATGATCTCAGGCATTTACACAATCGTCGTAAGATTTTGGGCTGGCTTCGAAGTGGGCAGATTCGTGCCGGGCATCTTGGCACTCCTTGCAACACTTTTTCGAGGGCCAGGGACAATCCCCCTGGCCCGCCACCTCTGAGATCAGATGAGCATGTCCTGGGACTACCATTTCTCGAAGGTAAAAACTTGCAGAATGTTTTGGAAGGAAACCTTTACATGAGATTCTCAGCTAACGTGCTACGTGTCGCACTCCTCATGTGCATACCCTTTACTCTGGAAAACCCGGCAAGATCACGGCTATGGTTGTGTCCTCCCATTCAGAAATTGCAGCGATGCCGACAAACAGATTTTGCAATCTTTGAGATGTGCATGTTTGGCACCAAGTGGCGTAAAGCCACTGGAATCTTAGCCTCACATATGTGTCTGGATTTCTTTCAACAATGTCGGTGTCTTGGGGCCAAGCGGGGACTTTGTCGTCGCACTGGGCAGCCCCACCTTCAACTTTGCGGAGTGACAGCCAGTGGGGAGTTTCGTACCAAAGCTGCTCAAGCCTATCCTATCAAGTTGTGCCAGAGACTGGCACAAGCATACCGGGATGTGGAGGCAAACCGAGTTGCCAACAATTTTGCTAGTCGGCTATCCTAGCCAGTGCTTCTGCAGATATGGGGGTTAGGCCTTGATGATGTCTGACACCTGGCAATATATCTACTGACATGGGTGGGAAGGCCTTCTTTCTAACCTTGGTGCTCGGGGCATGCCACATACAATTGTAAAGATGTGGCTGCCACTCGCAAAGCTTGGATCGCAACCTGGCTGGAAAGAGGACGCAGCGTGTCATGACCGTTTTCAAACATGATTGACAGTGTAGTTTCATCAGAGAAGCCGCATGAATCCATTCATGCTCAAGTCACCCAACCCGACCCAACCCAAAGGGTGGGAAGGCCTTCTTTCTAACCTTGGTGCTCGGGGCATGCCACATACAATTGTAAAGATGTGGCTGCCACTCGCAAAGCTTGGATCGCAACCTGGCTGGAAAGAGGACGCAGCGTGTCACAAAAATGGGTTTCAGGCGTGGCATGTTCTCCGGCATCATGAGTGATCCGGACATATCCCTATCTCTTCAGGTGATTGGCGCTTCCAGAACAGGTTCTGAAGCTGACATGTCGTTCGGCATTCGGGCCTGACAAGAAGGAGCCAGCAGTTCAAGACTTTGGGTATTGAAAGTCACCTCCTTGTCGTAGAATTTCCAATCTCGTTCCACCGTGCAAGTGTATGTGTAAGTTCTGTAAGCTGGACCCATGCCTATTTCCATAACACCCTTGAAACATCACAAGCATCTTGAACCCCATGAAGTTTCCACCGTCCCACTGATCGAATGGCCGAGGTTCAACGATTCTTTGTGATGCTGAGCGAAGCTCAGAATGTAGTTGACCACTTTGAGCCTCGCTTCAAATCTGGTGCCCAGCAAACCTTGACTTGGGCATCCCCGGCATTTTCGTAGCAGCTTGGGATTCAGCATGAATGGTGAAATCTCCATGGTACATGGTGGTTCCCCACTGTAGATGGGCCTATCATGGTATGTGACTCGGTATCCAGTTCATGGTGCTGGTTTTCAGCTGAAAACTTGCCTGCCAAACAGTTGAATCATTGGATGACATTCGTTGAACAAAGGTTTGGGATGTTTGGGCACGCCTCGAAGATTTCTGCAAACATGAAGCAGTGTCTCGGATTGATTCAGTTGCATAGAGAGTGTGCTTGTCAATTTGTTGAAGTTTGTGTAGCTGCCCTGCGCATGACAAGCATGGAGGAGGTAGAGAGAACTCTAAAGTCCGGACTTTTGCCTAGCGAAGGTGAGATGTTGCCGGTGCCGTGGGGTCAGCATAGCATACATCATCCGATTTGGGGCAATGCAGGAGGCCAAAGGATACCAAAAAACGATTTGTAGCAGAAACATGCAGAAACCATTGGTTTGATTGGCTTGGAGTTTGGAATGAGCTACCATGAGAAATGTGCTTGGTGACCTTACTGTGCTTGGTGACCCTGCCAGACCGTCAATGTTGCCAGCATTTTGCATGTTGCCAAGGTTCATGAGGCGTGCTGTGCATGAGAGTTGCCATCCTTGGAGTTCCAACATGGGCCCAAAGCCCCACGGCACTGCAAACTGCGGGGCATGCCGCAATCAACAGGGGGAAGCTCACAAGGTGGAGAAAGCCACACCACAACAACCGGCAACCATGAGCCCATTTTTCCGCCAGGGGCGGGGACCCTTTTTGTTGGGAGCTCTGAAGACTTTACAGTTTCACCGTTGGTCCCGTGGGGAGCGACGGTTTGTAGGAGTTTGTAGGTGCAAAGTGTAGGGTTAACCATGAAATTTCGCGCAGGGGAAGCGATGTAAAGATTCGCCCTCTCGGCAAGCGAGATCCCACTGGCAGCTGGTCTCCCAACTGGACCCGGCTTGCCGCTTCCTGAGATCGGCTGATGAAGACAGATGACTTGTCATGAAAAGATGTTTTCAGGATAGCAAAGCCTGAATGAGCCCCTAAACAGATATGGATGGTGTATGATTCATGATCTATTTTCAGGATATATTCAGCATATTTTCAGTACACGATTCAAGATCGCGGATGAGTGAACAGTGTAGTGCATTTGTGTTCTGAGTATACAGAATTGCGGCCTCAAAGCTGCATCTCACCGCTGAAAGTCGAATCTGTTTGGCCTTGTTGGAGTCCTATGATGTCTAATCATATTATGTTTCCTTTGATGTAAGTCGTTGTCTAGCTTTGGCCTTGCGGAATGAACAAGCGGCGGGTCCCCCAGCCTAGCTGAGACAGACTTTGAGTCTGATGACGAAAGAGAGAGAGAGAGAGAGAGAGAGAGAGACAGAGAGAGAGATTGAGGGGCAGAGAACTCAAGCTGCGTTGGGAAGATTTTTTCTCATCTATCTTTGCCGTAGTTGCTTTCGAAAAAAGAAGCTCTTCCTCGGGCATCGAAGGGAACAACAAGAACTACGTTTTCTGGATATTTTCTTTGCGACTCCTGGTAGACAGGCTCTTTGTGCCTTATGCAGGCATGGAATACATCAACAGTCCATCAACATGCTTGGTCTCCCTTTTGCCTCCTTGGGTTGAATCATGTGCCGTATGATGCCGTAGGTAATCACAGGCAAATTTCCATCATTGATTTTAGATGAAAGGCCTCCACTGCTTTGTAAGCAGGGGCCTAGCAAATCTTGGGAAGCACAAAGTGGGTCTGGCCGATGGCCACCGCTTCCCACTGCCGCGTTGGTGCGTTTTGCTGTGCGGCTGCGCCGTGTTCACGGACTCTGTTCGCCGTGAAGGCTCATCCAGAGATTGGGATGAGCATAGCCACGGCGGGGATAGCCTCTCTCAGGACAGGCTGTGAGATCAAGAGAGCTGGTCTGCAACACAGAGCAGGGTCGAGGCATTCAATCATGTCTAGCCCAAGAACCACCACTGACTTCTATGTTGGCATGTGTCACAGCCCAGTCCAACACAGAGCCATGTTGGAAATCGGATGCAAGCCGAAAAGTGAGCGTGGAAATTTCTTGCTGGGTATAGGAGGGGATCGGCTGAAAGGGGTCCACCTTTCAGTGCTCAGCTTCACAAAATTCTTGAAGCCTGTGACCCACCACTGCCGCCTTCAAAAAGAAATCGCCTTGCATGGCGGTTCACACAAGGATCACAAGGTATTCGAGTTACTAACAAACCATGCAATAATAGCCATGCTGCACCACGCTTAATTGGGAAATCACTAGTTTTGGGGACACACCCGTTTATGTCCATACGACATGCCCGCATAGTACATGTAGATGTTTGCTGCATGCTTGAAGGAACGGCCCGCGGACGCAAGCACACAAAACACAAAGATGCATATACCTGCATGGCCATTGATGAAACCATACCTCAGAAATACTCACAAAATGTGTAATTTTATGCCTACAATATATATAATATACGGTAGTATATGGTAGTAATTTAGCCCAAAGCAAAGCCCGCAATGCGTTATTGATAGCGCCAAAGCTGCATTTCAAAGGAAAGATCCGCAGCTTTCTGGGTCCGAGCCCAGCGGCGGCCTGAGAAAGAAAGCTGCAAGGCAATGGGACAAAATTCCAAAAGGTGAAACGAAATGGGACATGCCTTGATTTAGCATGGTCAATGGTGATCAATTGTGGTGATAAGGTTGATCAATTGATATATTTGATATCTTCTGCGGCCTTCAATGTCCGTTTTCAGATGCCGTTCAGAGCTTCCATGTGCCAAACACATAGGTACAACTCGTTTGCGGCAGTGGTGCCACCATGCCACCATGTAGAGACATCGCCACCTAGTCGTAGCCTCCAACAAAATGTTTGCAAAGATTGCCATGGCAGTGATCCTGGCTGCGAGTGGGGAACCAGAACTGTGCCAGGATGAAACGTGCGTGCCTTGGCGATGGATGGGGTTAGGTGTGGCAGAATGGTTGCTGATTGGCTCGGCGTACATCAGGAGGGTTCATGGTGGGGGTTCATTGTCTTTGAACACTATATTCACCAGATTGCGAGTACTTGATCTGTGTAAATGAGGAAGTGTCAATAGTTGGTGCTTCCAGGAACTTTTGCACTGGAACCATGGTGGCTTTCAGAAATATTGCAAGAATCCTCAGGAAGCATCGAAGAGGGAGCCGGTCCCAAAAAACGGCCCAACTGATTGCATTGATACAGCATGATCCGCATGCTACGATGTGAAACAAGATGCAGCAAGCATAGCAAGCCAAGGGATAAAGACAATGAAAGAAAGCTCGGGATCAGTCCTTAGCCGATGAATCCACACCTGTTGTGATCCTGCCGTTGGATGCAAGCGGTCAACCCTAACGAGCCCATGATCATTTGTTCCTGCCTTAAATGCTTGTGTATTTGTGTCTCTCCCATGGCACCCTGCTGGGTGTCCAAGTGGATATCTGTGCATGTCCCGCATCAGGGTCTCGCCTCAAGCGAGCCTTGAGCCATTTAACGCCCAAATCCTTAAGAGAAATTTCAGAAGCAAAGCTGAAGAAACCCATGGACCCAAGTCACAAGTTGATATGCCGTTGGTGCAATGCTGTGAGTTGCTCAGGTGAGTTCCAGAACAAAGCCACTGGTATTGGATCACGACGGCCCCTGGGCAGCAGGCTTCCACAACATGGTGCTCAAGTGTTAATTCTAAGAATCCCATCATACAAAACATATAGATGATATAGATGTGCACAACGATAACCAAGTGATGAATGTTTAGTACGAACATTGAAGAATCATGATTACTCAATGTTTAAAAGCAACTGTGGTAGCCCAAGTTGTCAAACCCTTCCAACAAATCCAGCCCGACAGCATAAACAGCTCGCCGCCCACCGTACTGAGGCAACTACGATGACATCCTGGTGCTGTTGGCGTTGTTGCAACGGTCGGATCTGGATTTGAGGGCCGTGATGGTCACTCCTGCAGACTGCGAATTGGAGCCTGCCGTAGAGGTCACGACCAAGGTGTCGGAGGGGCGTGGCGTGTGGCTCCGTAGCGGTGATTTCTATTGTGAGGTCCTGACATCTCAGTGTTGGGGAGAGAGAGGTCTGAAACTGGCAATTTATGGCAACTGGTTGGTGGTTACAAACTTTTTTGATTTTCCTAAGTAACTAACATTTATTGACAAATGGTTGGTTGACTCGTATTCTTCATAGAGCTGGCTTAACCACCAACCCAGGGCAATCCCAAGCCGCGGAGGTCTTCAGTTCTCGGCCATGCGCCTCGAAGATTTCCCGCGCCCTGGCAGGGGCTACGGCTGCTGAACCACAGCCACGTACCGGTCCTGCGAGGTCGCTTCCCGGCCAAATACAACGAGTTTCCGAGGGTATGGCGTGAGTTGGCGTCTGAGATGCTGCAAGTTGCGGATATCTATCTGCAAGAGCTGCCGCAAATGGATCCAGCTGAGGCAAGGATGAAACAAGGATTCGTGATGTAAACTCGGGGAGCTAGAAAATGATGAAACTCGATGAAAACCTTGCAAACCGCAGTTAAATCTTGAAACTAAGCCAAGCCTTTGGCATTTGCATGCATTTGCCGGTTGCTGATGCTGTTGGTGTTTCCTTTGAAGGCCGCCCACGAGTGGCTGGAGCGATATTTGGAAGCTGCCGATGGCGAAACGGATTTTGTTCTAACTGGACCTGCCACCAACCTGAATTGGGCGCTTCGGCGACATCCACATTTAGCTTCCAAAGTGGGCCGTGTGTTTTGGATGGCTGGAGCTGTAGATGTGGATGGCAACATTCGGGATAGCGATGATGGCAGAGCCCAGGACACGGCAGGGATTGACTTCGTGACTGTCAGCGCAGTCTTGTAGACTTCAAGTGCCGAGATTTTATCCGAGTAGCCCCACCAAATTCTTACTGAATGGAAGAATGATGATGAATGGCTTGTTGACAAAGCATTCTTCATGGTCAATGTTTGGTGATCATCTTGAAGCTTGAATCCCTGGCTTGATGCAGTTTGTTTGGAGGGGTGCTGTAAACAGTCTTGATGTCAACTTTTGATAAACGGCCCGCGGCTAGAGCCTTCCCTTGCTGCAGATTTCGCCCAGATCCTCTGTGGGTTGGGTTGGCCACATGGCAAACGCTGCCAGGACAGTGATGGGTCGGCCGAATGGAATGCCTTTTGGGACCCAGAGGGTACAGCCGAACTGTTGCGTTTGGGGCTGGACTTGTGGCTCGCACCTCGGCTCAGCTGGTTTTTAGTCGGGTGATTTACCCGTTGTTGCGTCGGGCCTATCACGGTGGTGGGTTAAACCATCCGTCAAGCTGCTCCGCTCTGCAGCTCGTCTCTCCCTGTTCTTTGCTTGGGAATGTGGTTCCTGAGGTGAGTGAAATGGTTCCATTCCCAAGGCAAGGTGTCTACTTCGTTCCTTCAAGCATCCAGCATCATCCAACCATCCAACATCAGCCGAGGTACCATTGGATGCCACCAATGCGGTGCCAGTGCAGAAGGATTTCATTCAACGTTTGGATCCGACGAAGCAAGTGAGCCGTATGGCGCAGCAGATCTGGGCCATGTCCAAGTTTCAGAAAAGTACCTGGCCAGACCAAGCATTGCTGGGGAGCGGGTTCTGCTTGATGGCTGATGTGTGCGGTAAGTGTCTTAGCACATTGTGAAACTAGGCATGGAAAGGGTTAGAAGCTGTTCAGACAGCGATGTCGCGACCAAGATATCCTCGAGCTCACTTATTTCCTGCGAATTGAAGAAGAATCGGGGAAAACCATTTAAAATGCGTTTGTAAGAATCCGGAGTCTTACCAAGCGTTTTCAAAAGTTGTCCATGAACTATTGCCAAGTGCATTTTAGAGAAAGTGCGAAAGAGACGAAACATGAGAAAGAGAAGATGAGAGTAAGGAGACGGATCATGATGCTAAACGCTTGGCCTTTTCTTCACGTGTGCAGCTGCAGAACCCACAACGGCAGAGCCTGCTATCAACCAACGGGTGGAAACTACGAGGTGGTTTCTCCCCCCAGGCCCCAGGCAGAGTGCCCAAGACCTATGGCACACTCAGATGGCTCAGAGGTGTGCGGTGGTTCTATTGTTTTCCTATGCTGTTTTGGTATTTAGTATTGGCGGGTTTGTTTTAGATTACATGTATATAAGAGCTTATTAGCAGTAACCATGAGTTACTGTAAATGTTCTGTGTATGATTCTGTATGACTGTTATCCAGTGCTATCCCGGCCCCTTCACGCCGAGGTGATGCTGTGTACTACATGTGGGACACGTTGACCGTGGGTCTTTATCTTCAGCCCGAGCTCTGCAGCTGGGAGCAGATGCCATTGCAAGGCCACCTCTCTGGAAAGGAACAGGGTCGAATCTCGCGAGTCGAGAGCGGTGACAGGCACATTGTGAACGTGGCCAAGGTCACCAATGTGCCAGCATTTGTCGAATTTCTTTTGGGATTGTTCAACCGCTGATGTTTTCTGTACAAAAGCTTTACCCAAGGTCAAGAACCGGGGGGCCATGTCATTGCTTTCCCTTTAGCTTATGGATTCAGCTTTGGTGGATGTGGCAGCCACAGGTCGAAGCGCCACAAATACACAGAATAGGTGATACTATTCATACTATCCCCATTTCGGCGCAAACAACTATCATGTCATATGTCATCATTCCCACACATACCTCAACTGGAACGCACTGGTTCACAATGGTTCGTTGTTTCGTCACCAATCACCAGTGGCGACACCGCCAACATGCCGCCTCGATTCTGTCATCACTCCGAATCGTGGGGTCACTGGAGTGAATGTCGATGCTGGAAGTTGATGCTCAACATGCAGCACTCCGTTTCGGCGTTAGGACCATAGCCTGATTCCCGCTGAAAAAGGACCTGAGCTCACGCACGCTGCGCATTCTTGAGCCACAGCGGAATTTGAATCAACCCCTTGCTCCAGGCAATTGATTGCTCCCAGAAAGCAGTGGGTTTGGATGACCGGGCAGTTTTCATTCGGAATCGCTGCTATTACTGATAGGATGCGACGAGGTGTATGAAAATGTTTGTGTGGGGCTTTTCTTGAACACATGCATTGATGTGGAATGTTGGGATTTCGCTGAGTTGGAGTGCGAATTGATGTCCAAGTTTGAACGGCTTCAGTAGCTAATAGATGCCAGTAGAATACACTGCTTTCCCTCACCGCAGTGGCTCTGCAGTCGCCCCAATCTTTTCGTGACGCTTCACCCGAGTTTTGTGCCTCATGAAACGCCCAGCTGAAGACGTGGCGGACACCCAGGCTGGAAACGTCAGCATTTCAAGGTGGTTTGGGTGCGCTCAACTGTCCCGAAGACCCTTCATAATTTGGTTTGCAAGTTGAGAACCTTCATTACAAGTAAAACCAACTAATGGTGAGGCATCCCGATGGTAGTGTGATCTTTCATGTTTCTTTTGGTAAAGTGTTATGTTAAAAAAACGATTTCAAAAAAACAAATGATGTTAAGTGGGATTGAGCGGAAACATGATTGTATATGGTTCCTTGGTTGTTCGCAAGTGGAAGCAGATCCACAGGGCCCAATGGTGACACTGCGAACTTACTTTCTGGTTCGGTGTCTAAAATTCTGACTGTTCGTAGGATTTCATTGCTAAGGTCCACTCTCCTTTTTTAAGGTATGCCAAACATCATCAAGAACTAGTCGGTGGTTTGAAGATTTTCTACCTTAGTGTTTGAGATGGTTGGTTGGTTGGTTGACTAATATTCTTTTAAACCACCAACCAGTTGATGTACCACCAAAAAAATCATCAAAAGCAAGACCTGATTGCATGGGGAAAGAACCATCTCCAACCACTTAACACAGCCCAGTTGTTTCCTTTGGTGTAGCTTGGGGGGAATGAGCCACGAGAAGCCCAATGGTTACAAGTCGCTCGGCAAAACATTGGGCCATGGGTTGGCATTGTCAAGGCTGGCATTGCAACGCTGCATGTGCATACGCCATTATAACGACCAAGGTGATTAAACCATACTTTTCGGGCGACCACAAAGTATGCGTGATACCATCTGGCAGGCCCCATTCTTGGCTATTGGACCACCACGACTGGACAATTGGGAAAACCAGTGTGCGATACATGCGGATGGTTGCGCACTGAAAGGCAGGCATCACAGTCGTTTGGCTGCGGGGAGACTGACCCAATATTTGGGTGCAGGACTGTACGGTATATGTCCATTGGTCCATTGTGCTCCCTGTGACTTCTAGCGACACGTGTCTCACTTATGCATCCATGGGGGGCCAGATTTGCCACCAACAAAGGATTTTGGCCAACATCATACTTTTCAAACAGTTGTTGGCATGTCAAGGCATAGAATATCGTAAAATGAAATGTGACTCCTGTTCGGATGATTCTCGTAGCTCCTGGCTGGTCAGCCATCCCTGTCGGGTAGCAATTTCTTGAGGTGAGCCAGCTAGAAGCGGCACGAGATTCTGATTTACAGAAGCATGCTCGCATACTCACCGTACCTACGTACCTACTCACCATACGTCCCCATACGCAACTCTACCGACTGGACAGGTACCGGTGAATCCAGAGACTCCTTTTGAACACCTTGGTTCTGGCCTTGATGTCGGCCTCTCAGCCCAAGGGCGCAACATGGAGCCCTTGGTTTTTCTTGATTTTCACATGTTCACATCCGAGTTTCCACTAGATATGGCCCGATTTCCATGATCTTCGCTGTTTCCCCTCATGATTCACTATGGGAAGACTGGGACGACCAGTGCAACCAGTTCTCAATAGTTGGTTGCTGTTGCTTGTTCTACCCCAAGCATCATACATGAACTCATAGCAGTATCAGTGAATGGCTACAAGCCATGAGAGAGAATTAAACATCATAACTATAACAGATCATTAATCATGACTGGTACAAGAATAGTAATCAACACACTAGCCATGGTCAAAAGATCAGTAAAACATATCGATTTAACCATGACTAGTACTTGATAGCAATCATTAGCCACCTGTTGCGCCTTTCGGCGCCATGTAAGTGGCTGAGGAGCAACCAGCCAAAAGGTTGGGTCCTCAGTACCACGCTGCCATCCCTGGTGGGTCCACGTGGCCCCTGGGGATGCCATGGCCATGACACCAACGCTGCCAGCGCAAGGCATGCATCGCCCTGCTGGTCCGCGACCTCCACACCTGAACTGGGACCAAGCACGTCGCCAGAGGAGCGACCCATGGGGGGCCACTGTGGGAGTGGCGCAGAATATTTGCCACACAAATTGATATACACCATTTGTTTAGAATATATAAAGTGTTGTATGTCAATACCTATATTTATTTGTTGTCAATTTTTATTCATGATCTAGACAAATTTTGGAGTGGTGTCCCTACAGGATGTCAAACTAAACAGCTCTCAGGCTAGCAGTATCATGTTGGCTTTTGACATGTGCATCCGGGTGCCCGCTCCAGGCAAGGGACCATGCACATCATTCCAGTTTGTGGCAGCTTCCCGTGAAGGAGCTGAAGGCAGGGCAGCACTCCAAGGGATGGTCAAGGGATGGTCGCGGATCACCACATCACGCCGCGGAAAAGTTTGGTCAGTGGGTTCTCCAGCAGTAGACGGAGCTTTGAGGTGAGATTTGGGTCCAGTGATAGGCAGTTTGGCGACGCAAAGTTCCATCACTTCCCCAGCGAAGAAATCCTGGTCCCGTTGTGTCCCCTGGGACCGAGCCCGAGGCGAAACTGACTGCGTTGGGCAGCGATTTGAGGGGCGTGACGGAGAAGACAGAGTTGATCATGCTCTTGGAACAGCTTCTCGACCACGGGGTGCGAAGCGTAACGGTTGGTTTTTGGAGGTTTTAGCCATGTGCACAGGGTGTTTGGCCTCAGAATTTGGTGCTTCTGTTTTCGAGGGGAGGTGTGAGGCGACGAAGTCTTGATAGGAGGTTCATTGAAGTAGCTTCGCATAGAATGAGGTTTCCGGTTCCTTTTTGTGAAGGAAAGGTTGGGGAAATCCATGAGTCAGTCATCCGTTTGGCAAGCTCCAGTTCCAGATGATGCTCAGTTTTCTGAGGTTGCAGGCACCCTCCGAGAACGTGCCGCCGTTTGAACTCTGAGTTCGAAAGAGGTGCGTTTCAGCTGCTTCCTGGTAGACAAAGCCAGCAACACAGATTGCCAAGCACTCGCGCTTCCGAATCAGCTGAGTATTCGAGCGCGGTGCTTGACTGAAGCAGCTGTGTGTATAGCATTTTTGTTTGACATTGCCCGTTCCATTTGGGTAACAGAAAGACATTTTGGAACCGGGATAGATGCCATCGTTAGTTTGTATTGGCCCCTGGCGTGGTTCACGACATCCAGCGGGACGACTGAATTGTACAGATCTTTGTGGGCATACCGCTGTCGTATGCTTTGCGCTAGCGTATTTTCAACCGCAATGCCCACGGTTTCAATGTGCAACGGCGGAAGAGTTGGCACCAAGCGGCAACGACAGAGAGAAATCGGACATTTCTTCATGCAGCATGTTGACCATGATTCGGTTTGCCCATCACAAACCATTAAACTTTCAACCGGTTACCATATAGAGACAGGGTTGACAGCCTCAATTGCCTTTGTATGATGACAGGGGGCCGCCACAAGACGGCTTTCTTTCCTCTTATGAGTTTCTGAATTGATTGCGAGACAGATTGATGGCATCGGGCCAGATGGAGGCTGAATTTTACTTTTTCTCAGCTTTTTGAATCGTTTTGAGGGTTACACTTTGTTTGACAGAGGCCCCCAGGATCCCCAAGGCATTGAGTTGAAAGCATCATCAACTTCTTGAGTGCCCATGCACCCGGCTTCTTGTGAAGAGAGCTTTGCAGATCAACCTGACCTGCCGTTCGTCGCCGGGACACACTAATCGTCGACCTGAAAGCAATGGTAAAGCGAGCCGCCGACTTTGATGGTCAGGACTGAAAAACAGGGAATGACCGCAGCATGGAAAGTTGGTTTCTTCTGGTTTCGGTACATTTTGCATCTGTGAGTTGTATAGTAGATTCTACTAAGCTTGGAAGGGGAAGGAGTACTAGACAAACATTTGATGACCATGTGCCTGCCATGTGCCCGCCATGTGCCCGCCATGTGCCCGCCATGTGCCCGCCATGTGCCTGCCATGTGCCCGCCATGTGCCTGCCATGTGCCTTGTTTCATCTCTGTATGTAGCTTGGCACTGGAGGAGATGGAGCCTCCCCTGAAGAGATGTACCTCTCCATCCACCGCTCCATCTTCCCCCGACTTTGGGCCAAGCACTTCCCCCGAGGCGGCAGAAATGCAGATCAAAACTCTGGACTTTCAGCATGTTGACCTGCAAAGATGAGGAACTCCGGAGAGAGAGCGAGAGAGAGAGAGAGAGAGAGATGGATGAGCTTGCCTCCCTTTTGCTGTTCACCCGAAGTCACATTGAAATTGGATGAAGTTGGATGAAGTTGGCATAGCTGCCTTGCCAGGCAAGAGATCATGCTCACCATTCGGATTTGTGGCAGCTTCCCGTGAAGGAACTGAAGGTAGGGACAGCATGGGGACCTTCGAAAAAGGTCAATGAAAGGTTGTAAAGCTAAAACTTCTCTTGGAAGGCCCGGCTCACAGCCTTGGGAACTGACCTGCGTGGTGTGACCGAGAAGACTGAGCTGGTGATGCTGTTGGAGGAGCTACTGGGCTGATCTAGGCAGCCTAGGCACTTGAGCTTTCCATCGGTGGACTTTGAGAATCTTTGAAAACTGATTTTTTTGCGCTTGGCTCTGAGGTATTTGGTTCTTTAAGCGAGGGATGTCACCCTCCGAGGGTGTGCTTCCTTTTGAGCTCCATCGTTTTTGGCTTCCTGGTAGACAGACATATGGCCAAGCACTCACGCTTTGAATCAGCTCAGTATTCAAGCGCGGTACTTGACTGGAGGAGCTACTTGCATAGATTTTGTTGGACACTGTCCGCTCCATTTGGCCAACAGAAATGCATATTGGAGTCTGTGTCATTGCTTTGTTTTGGCCCCCAGTGTGGTGAACCACATCTGGTGGGACGACTGAATTGTACAGATCTTTGTGGACATGCTTGCTGTCGTATGCTTTGCGCTAGCGCATTTTCAACCGCAAGGCCCACCCTTTCAATGTGCAACAGCGGGCAGCGTCAGCACCAAGCGGCAACGACAGAGAAAAATCGAAACGAGCTACTTTTTGGGCTGGATTGATGCTGGATGGATGTTTTCTGAGTTATCTTTAGGGTTACACTTTGTTTGACAGAGGCCCCCAGGATCCCCAAGGCATTGAGTTGAAAGCATCATCAACTTCTTGAGTGCCCATGCACCCGGCTTCTTGTGAAGAGAGCTTTGCAGATCAACCTGACCTGCCGTTCGTCGCCGGGACACACTAATCGTCGACCTGAAAGCAATGGTAAAGCGAGCCGCCGACTTTGATGGTCAGGACTGAAAAACAGGGAATGACCGCAGCATGGAAAGTTGGTTTCTTCTGGTTTCGGTACATTTTGCATCTGTGAGTTGTATAGTAGATTCTACTAAGCTTGGAAGGGGAAGGAGTACTAGACAAACATTTGATGACCATGTGCCTGCCATGTGCCCGCCATGTGCCCGCCATGTGCCCGCCATGTGCCCGCCATGTGCCTGCCATGTGCCCGCCATGTGCCTGCCATGTGCACTTGTTTCATCTCTGTATGTAGCTTGGCACTAGAGGAGATGGAGCCTCCCCTGAAGAGATGTACCTCTCCATCCACCGCTCCATCTTCCCCCGACTTTGGGCCAAGCACTTCCCCCGAGGCGGCAGAAACGCAGATCAAAACTCTAGACTTTCAGCATGTTGACCTGAAAAGATGAGGAACTCCGGAATCATATGGAGAAGACATGAGAAAATGGATGAAAATACTTATCATGAGCTCATCGAGAGAGAGAGAGATGGATGAGCTTAGCCTGCCTTCCTTTCGCTGTTCACCCGGAGTCACATGGAAGTTGGATGAAGTTGGCATTGCGCCAGGCAAGAGATCATGCTCACCATTCGGATTTGTGGCAGCTTCCCGTGAAGGAACTGAAGGTAGGGACAGCATGGGGACCTTCGAAAAAGGTCAATGAAAGGTTGTAAAGCTAAAACTTCTCTTGGAAGGCCCGGCTCACAGCCTTGGGAACTGACCTGCGTGGTGTGACCGAGAAGACTGAGCTGGTGATGCTGTTGGAGGAGCTACTGGGCTGATCTAGGCAGCCTAGGCACTTGAGCTTTCCATCGGTGGACTTTGAGAATCTTTGAAAACTGATTTTTTTGCGCTTGGCTCTGAGGTATTTGGTCCTTTAAGCGAGGGATGTCACCCTCCGAGGGTGTGCTTCCTTTTGAGCTCCATCGTTTTGGCTTCCTGGTAGACAGACATATGGCCAAGCACTCACGCTTTGAATCAGCTCAGTATTCAAGCGCGGTACTTGACTGGAGGAGCTACTTGTATAGATTTTGTTGGACACTGTCCGCTCCATTTGGCCAACAGAAATGCATATTGGAGTCTGTGTCATTGCTTTGTTTTGGCCCCCAGTGTGGTGAACCACATCTGGTGGGACGACTGAATTGTACAGATCTTTGTGGACATGCTTGCTGTCGTATGCTTTGCGCTAGCGCATTTTCAACCGCAAGGCCCACCCTTTCAATGTGCAACAGCGGGCAGCGTCAGCACCAAGCGGCAACGACAGAGAAAAATCGAAAGCGAGCTCTTGTTTACCATAATCTTGAAGATCATCAAGATTGTTGGCGTTAAAAGGCTTGGAGTAGACCATCTGGCAGCTGTTGGTTGCTCAATGTTGCTTATCTCGGGAAGATTTCCTAGATGATTGCGTGATATGCGGCAGATTCAAGTTAAGATGTTGTGGCCTAGTGCAATGTCAGAAGATACCTCGTGAATCCTCACGATTCTTTGGCCGAAATTTGCTTGGTGTCTCACGAAGAGCTTTGCAGATCAGTTCCTAGACTGTTCCAGTTGTAGCTGGCACCGAGCATCCCAACTAGATAGCCATGGTCAAGCGGGCTGCCGATGTTGATGGTCAGGATTGCCCGACAAAGTGCAGTCAAGTTCCAAGTGATTTGCAATGCAAGGTTTGAAAGAGTTTGTGTTTTTGTGATGCATTCAGATGCGTTCTTTGGGAAATTAAACGCTTAGCCGGAATGGGGCTAGTCTGGTGGAGAGTTGTTCAAGCCTAGTTTTTTTACACGCATGTAAGATGAGATGTAAGGCCGTGTGCAACTGAAAAACCTGAATGAAACTGTACAGGAGGTGGAGCCTCCTCTCAAGAGGCCAGATGGTGCACCGAGATCATTTGCTCCAACTGTCAGGACAGAGAAGCACAAAACGAAACAAAAAAAAGCCCATCATTGAAACAAAGACCACACTTCTACCATCTATACTACCTACTTAGCAGCATCATTTGCTGATATTTGCTGACTTCTTTGATTGCACCTCTACTCTAGCGTGATTTCACCGTTCGAGGTGCACTTCGCCATCATCCACCCCACCTTCATCCCCACACTTTGAACCCAGTACCTCTCCAGAGGCAACGAGATTCAATGACATTCAATGAGATTGCTGGAGATTCAGCCATTTACAGCATGTTTTTGCTGCTTTTGTTTGCCCTTCTTTCTGATCTTTTTGTTGGATTAGGATGGTGTCAGTGTCGGTGGGTGTTGTCCGAATTCTTGGCATGTCAAAATCATGTCAGGCCCGGGACCATGCTCATCATTTGGATTTGTGGCAGCTGCCTGTGAAGGAATTGAAGGCGGCTTTTCTTTGCTTATCTTCAGACCGGCAAGCAAGCAGAGTTGGTGTTTGACCTGTGAAGGTTCACTATTCTGCAACATGGTTTCTGTCCAAGTCGTTCTGCATGGTTGTATGCTTTCTGGTCAGGCTCGACTAGATGCCTTGCACATAGAGTGGAAAGGTGCGACAGAGAAGACAGAGTTGGTAACGCTTTTGGAAATGTGTTTGGGCTGCACTAGTCGCCGCATGCCGCCACACATGGCCACATGTTGGCACAGAGTGAAATGAGGCCATGCTAAGAACTTCTACTTCTCCCAAAAAGTGCATGGGACATCCCATGACATCCCTCAT
Source organism: Symbiodinium kawagutii (assembly GCA_009767595.1). Classification (NCBI taxonomy): domain Eukaryota; class Dinophyceae; order Suessiales; family Symbiodiniaceae; genus Symbiodinium; species Symbiodinium kawagutii. The sequence continues at coordinate 167,510 of VSDK01021218.1, forward strand.
CCTACGTGTCCCTGGTAAGGTCGCAGCCACCCTCCGAGGGTGTGCCACCTTTTGAACTCTGAGTTCGAAAGAGGTGCGTTTCAGCTGCTTCCTGGTAGACATAGCCAGCAACACAGATTGCCAAGCACTCGCGCTTCTGAATCAGCTGAGTATTCGAGCGCGGTACTTGACTGAAGCAGCTGCTTGTGTAGCATTTTTGTTTGGCATTGCCCGCTCCATTGAGTGACAGAAAGGCCTAATTATACAGGAGCCGGTGTAGATGTCATTTCCAGCTTGTTTTGACCCCTGGTGTGGTTCAGCACATCCAGTGGGACATCCAAATTGTACAGATCTTTGCGGGCATACCGCTGTCGTATGCTTTGCGCTAGCGCATTTTCAACCGCAAGCCCACGCTTTCAATGTGCAACGGCGGGGGCGTCAGCACCAAGCGGCAACGACAGAGAGAAATCAAAGCAGGCTCTTGCTTGCCCACGGTTTACGAAGTCTGGATTTGACGGAGATCATCCAGAAGTGTCAACATATTGGTTAACACACCGTACTTGCACCGTCATCATCAACATCAACATCACAGTCGTGCTACGGCTATTAGACTACTGTATGAGCTCTTGGTCGCTTATCTATAAGCATGGTTTCATATCACATGTTCCATGTCATGTGATTACGTGATTTGGGGCTGATCCAAAGTAACATGGGCTAAGGAAATGTCATAGGCTACCTTACCTCGAGTATATATCATTATGTTTTTGGCGGCAAGTTGCCTGGTGTCTCGCAGAGAGCTTTGCAGATCAGTTCCTAGACTGTTCCAGTTGTAGCTGGCACCGAGCATCCCAACTAGATAGCCATGGTCAAGCGGGCTGCCGATGTTGATGGTCAGGATTGCCCGACAAAGTGCAGTCAAGTTCCAAGTGATTTGCAATGCAAGGTTTGAAAGAGTTTGTGTTTTTGTGATGCATTCAGATGCGTTCTTTGGGAAATTAAACGCTTAGCCGGAATGGGGCTAGTCTGGTGGAGAGTTGTTCAAGCCTAGTTTTTTTACACGCATGTAAGATGAGATGTAAGGCCGTGTGCAACTGAAAAACCTGAATGAAACTGTACAGGAGGTGGAGCCTCCTCTCAAGAGGCCAGATGGTGCACCGAGATCATTTGCTCCAACTGTCAGGACAGAGAAGCACAAAACGAAACAAAAAAAAGCCCATCATTGAAACAAAGACCACACTTCTACCATCTATACTACCTACTTAGCAGCATCATTTGCTGATATTTGCTGACTTCTTTGATTGCACCTCTACTCTAGCGTGATTTCACCGTTCGAGGTGCACCTCGCCATCATCCACAGCAGCTTCATCCCCAGACTTTGGACCCAGTACCTCTCCAGAGGCAACGAGATTCAATGAGACTCAATGAGATTCAATGAGATTCAATCAGATTCAATGAGATTCAATACGATTCAATGAGGTTCACTGATCTACATGTTCTTGCTTTTTTGGCGATTTACATGTTCTTGCTGTTTTTGCGTGTCATTTTTTTGGAGTCGGATGGTGTTGGTGCGGGTGGGTGTTGTCCGAATTCTTGGCATGTCAAATCATGTCAGGCCCGGGACCATGCTCATCATTTGGATTTGTGGCAGCTGCCTGTGAAGGAATTGAAGGCGGCTTTTCTTTGCTTATCTTCAGACCGGCAAGCAAGCAGAGTTGGTGTTTGACCTGTGAAGGTTCACTATTCTGCAACATGGTTTCTGTCCAAGTCGTCCTGCATGGTTGTATGCTTTCTGGTCAGGCTCGACTAGATGCCTTGCACATAGAGTGGAAAGGTGCGACAGAGAAGACAGAGTTGGTAACGCTTTTGGAAATGTGTTTGGGCTGCACTAGTCGCCGCATGCCGCCACACATGGCCACATTTTGCCACAGAGTGAAATGAGGCCATGCTAAGAACTTCTACTTCTCCCAAAAAGTGCATGGGACATCCCATGACATCCCTCATCCTACGTGTCCCTGGTAAGGTCGCAGCCACCCTCCGAGGGTGTGCCACCTTTTGAACTCTGAGTTCGAAAGAGGTTCGTTTCAGCTGCTTCCTGGTAGACATAGCCAGCAACACAGATTGCCAAGCACTCGCGCTTCTGAAGCAGCTGAGTATTCAAGCGCGGTACTTGACTGAAGCAGCTGCTTGTGTAGCATTTTGTTTGGCACTGCCCGCTCCACAGAGTGACAGAAAGGCCTATACAGGAGCCGGTGTAGATGTCATTTCTAGTTTGTTTTGACCCCTGGTGTGGTTCAGCACATCCAGTGGGACATCCAAATTGTACAGATCTTTGCGGGCATACCGCTGTCGTATGCTTTGCGCTAGCGCATTTTCAACCGCAAGCCCACGCTTTCAATGTGCAACGGCGGGGGCGTCAGCACCAAGCGGCAACGACAGAAAGAAATCAAAGCAGGCTCTTGTTTGCCCACGGTTTGCGAAGTCTGGACTTTTGACGGAGATCATCCAGAAGTGTCAACATATTGGTTAACACACCGTACTTGCACCGTCATCATCAACATCACAGTCGTGCTACGGCTACTAGACTACTGTATGAGCTCTTGGTCGCTTATCTATAAGCATGATTTCATAAAAAATGTTCCATGTGATTACGTGATTTGGGGCTGATCCAAAGTAACATGGGCTAAGGAAATGTCATAAGCTACCTTACCTCGAGTATATATCATTATGTTTTTGGGAGCAAGCTGCTTGGTGTCTCGCACAGAGCTTTGCAGATCAGTTCCTAGACTGTTCCAGTCGTAGCTGGCACCTAGCAGCCCAAGTAGATAGCCATGGCCAAGCGAGCTTCCCATGTCGATGGTCAGGATTGCCCGACAAAGTGCAGTCAAGTGCCAAGTGATTTGCAATGCAAGGTTTGACATAGTTTGTGTTTTTGTGATGCGTTCAGATGCATTCTTTGGGATAAGGCCGTGTGCAACTGAAAAACCTGAATGAAACTGTACAGGAGGTGGAGCCTCCTCTCAAGAGGCCAGATGGTGCGCCGAGATCATTTGCTCCAACTGTCAGGACAGAGAAGCACAAAACGAAACAAAAAAAGCCGATCATTGAAACAAAGACCACACTTCTACCATCTATACTACCTACTTCGCAGCATCATTTGCTGATATTTGCTGACTTCTTTGATTGCACCTCTCCTCTAGCGTGATTTCACCATTGGAGGTGCACCTCGCCATCATCCACAGCAGCTTCATCCCCAGACTTTGGACCCAGTACCTCTCCAGAGGCAACGAGATTCAATGAGATGCAATGAGCTTCAATGAGACTCAATGAGATTCATTGCGATTGAATGAGGTTCACTGATTTACAGGTTCTTGCCATTTTGGCGATTTACATGTTCTTGCTGTTTTTGCGTGTCATTTTTTTGGAGTCGGATGATGTTGGTGCGGGTGGGTGTTGTCCGAATTCTTGGCATGTCAAATCATGTCAGGCCCGGGACCATGCTCATCATTTGGATTTGTGGCAGCTGCCTGTGAAGGAATTGAAGGCGGCTTTTCTTTGCTTATCTTCAGACCGGCAAGCAAGCAGAGTTGGTGTTTGACTTGCGAAGGTTCTCTATTCTGCAACATGGTTGGTGTCCACGTCGTTCTGCATGGTTGTATGCTTTCTGGTCAGGCTCGACTAGATGCCTTGCACATAGAGTGGAAAGGTGCGACAGAGAAGACAGAGTTGGTAACGCTTTTGGAAATGTGTTTGGGCTGCACTAGTCGCCGCATGCCGCCACACATGGCCACATTTTGCCACAGAGTGAAATGAGGCCATGCTAAGAACTTCTACTTCTCCCAAAAAGTGCATGGGACATCCCATGACATCCCTCATCCTACGTGTCCCTGGTAAGGTCGCAGCCACCCTCCGAGGGTTGGCACAGAGTGAAACAAGGCCATGCCAAGAACTTCCACTTCTCCCAAAAAATGCATGGGACATCCCATGACATCCCTCATCCTACGTGTTCCTGGTAAGGTCGCAGCCACCCTCCGAGGGTGTGCCACCTTTTGAACTCTGAGTTCGAAAGAGGTTCGCTTCAGCTGCTTCCTGGTAGACACAGCCAGCAACACAGATTGCCAAGCACTCGCGCTTCTGAAGCAGCTGAGTATTCAAGCGCGGTACTTGACTGAAGCAGCTGCTCTTGTAGCATTTTTGTTTGGCACTGCCCGCTCCACAGAGTTACAGAAAGGCCCATACAGGAGCCGGTGTAGATGTCATTTCTAGCTTGTTTTGACCCCTGGTGTGGTTCAGCACATCCAGTGGGACAACCAAATTGTACAGATCTTTGTGGGCATGCCCGCTGTCGTATGCTTTGCGCTAGCGCATTTTCAACCGCAAGCCCACGCTTTCAATGTGCAACGGCGGGGCGTCAGCATCAAGCGGCAACAACCACAATCAAATAATCTCAAAATTAATTGATAAAGTTAAATGTCAATCATACACCCGCACGAGGCGGGGGCGGAAGCTTCCAAGCTTACAAAAGCCTTTCGGGAGGACATTTGCGCCTATAGGGTGCGGCCCGACGACGTCATGAGAGCCAAATGACTGCCACAACGAAATCACCAATACAACAGCACGACAAGAAAGTCATCAGCGCAACAATAAAGCAGCACCAACAAAACGTAGTACACAAAAACGTACCACACAAAAACGTACCGCACAAAACGCACCTCACAAACAACGTACCACACAAGAACGGACCACACAAAAAACGTACCACACAAAAAACATACAATACAAAAACGTACCACACAAAATCGTACCACACAAAAACGCACCACACAAAAAATGTACCACACAAAATCGTACCACACAAAAACGTACTGCACAAAAATGTACCACACAAAAAACGTACCACACAAAAACACACCACACAAAAACGGACCACATGAACGACGTACAACACAAAAACGGGCCACACAAAAAAGTGCCAAACAATCACGTACCACAACAAAAACGGACCACACAAGAACGTACCACACAAAAAATATCACACAAAAACGCACCACACGAAAATGTACCAAACAGAAAGGTATCACAACAAAAAGGTACCACAACAAAAGCGGACCAAACAAAAACGTATCAAACAAAAAGGCCTCACAACAAAAACATGCTGCCGCAACACCCCACCAGCACAATGTCGTACTACAATGTATTACAAGGTATTTAAAGGCACAAGGTAGAAAAAGGTACTACAAGGTATCACAAAGTACTACAACGTACTACAAGGTACTACAACGTACGACACAGTACTACAACCTACTACAAGGTACTACAAGGTATTACAAGGTACCACAACGTACCACAAGGTATTACAAGGTACAAAAATGTTCTGCAAAGTACTGCAACAGTGCTTCAACATCACCTGTCGCAGCCCTGCCATTGCGGAAAGCGATCGCAGAACAGCTCCAGATGCACGCCTGCCAGACAAAGCCAATACGCTAATTCCAGCATGTCGATTTTTTGTCGACAGTCATATGAGATAAGCCGGAAGATGCCGGAACCAAACCGGAAAGAAAGCGAGAACATCTCTCACCCGTCCGATTCGAGAGCTAATTTTTCCACATTTTGCGAAGCATTTTCCACAAGAAAATACGAGGGTCTTATAACCTGTCCAATGCCTAAAATCGATAAAAATTATATATTATATATCTTTATTTAATTTACAAGAATATTAATATACCTAAAGTATTATACTTACCATAAATCTATTATTTGATATTTTTCTTTTATTACCTCCTATTACCCTGCCATTGGGGAAAATAATCCCAAATAATTTTATACCCACTAAAAGCCATATATACCCTATAAAATTAAAATTTCTAATTATATTAATTTTAATATATAAAATATTTACCGATAATTATATGAAATAAAATAATATTAAATTATAAATAAGTTATATTTATTTTATTTAAAAAATTTAATTTAAAAATAATAATAATA
>VSDK01021218.1:175321-192989 GCA_009767595.1 Symbiodinium kawagutii
GGTGAAAACTCGGGGCACCTCCAGTGGCTGCAGCTGTTTTGGCAGCCATCCTGACACACAGAGTAAGTTCTTTAACGAAATGATCCACGATGGTGTCCCTGATGTCATGCGATCCACAATAAAACAATTTCGAAATATTCGATTTGGAAAGATTCAAAATTAAGAATACCTTGAATTTCAGAAACTGATAATATATGATAATACATAAAACACACACACACGCAAACATTCAAAAATATAAATATGTATATATATAATAGATTGCCGAAAATCATAATTTTATATTAAAAAATAATTTTATATAATATAATTTTATAAAAATTAATATGTAATTATATTATTATTAATATTAATAAAAAATTAATTTAAATAAAAAAAATAAATTTAAAATAAAGGAAAAAAATAAAATTAAATAAATATAAGTAGTAGTAAAATAGCAGTAAATAAAATATTAATTTAAAATTATAAGAGAAATTTAAAAAATAAAGGAAAAATTAAAGGGAAATAAAGGGAAATTAGAGAAAAAAAAAAGGAAAAATAAAGGAAAAATAAAAGAAAAATAAAAAAAAACAAAAAAATAATAAATAAGAAATAAAAAAAAAATATTAAAAAAATAATAATAAAAGAAAAATAAAATAAAATAAAATTTATAAATTAATAAAAATAAAAATAATTTTTATATTTACCTATATATCCAAAAATAAATATTTATGGATATTATGGTAATTTTTTATTTTAAAAATTATTTATATGTTTATATATTGGCTTTTAATTATTAGATATATAATATGTAGGGTATAATAATTAACCGTCAGTTATAATTTAATGGATTATAAATTTAATTTTGCTATTTCTTTCTAGATGCTCAATAGTATTACGTCTTTCACTCCTCAGCTCCCAGTGTCAAAATCCAGTCCTTCAAATCCGATGCGGTTGGTCCTGCTAGGGCCCTGCGGCACTTTCGATTGCCCAAAATCCAACGTTCGGATCCCGATGTCTCATATGTTGTCCCATGCGAATCTTGTCCCCATGTCCGTGGGCTTCGCCCCAACCTCCTTCAATCCCAAACTGAGATCCCACACCAGACTGCAGAAACGCAAAGCCGAAAAGTGCTACTGTCCAAAGTGTTGTGCCTCAGAGACATCCAGGCAACCAGGACCACCCCAAGGCCTTGAAAGCGGTGCAGCACCTGCTTCCAGGCTTTCCGTTTTGAACATGAGAGCCGCGCCCAAACTTCAAGCGACTGATCAAAGGGTCACCTTTCACTGTCTCTAAATCAGGATCTCACGTCGAGCACAAACCTCTCCGCCGGTTCGACTGTGAAGCAACCTAGCATCAGCTCTGGTGCTGGATACACGCTGATTAGAGGCTAAACACAAATGACTGCCATATGTTGATACATTTGATTGTATGTGTACGCGGGCAGTAGTATATCATCATACTTACCATCTATGAATCAATGATAAATATGTATATATATATATATATACATGTGTGTGCAGAAATGCGTACTTGTTTGCATGTCGGCAAATCTGTTGCGCCCGAGTCTACTAATCCTTGCAAAACTCCACATGTAGCCATGGAATCCTGGCGTTTATCCCCCAACAGAGCGCAAGCTGCCGAAGCAAGCTCCAACAGCGCAAGCTGAAGATATATGAAGAGGTAGATGCATGTACCAACATGGTCGACCTGACAAATACTCATTGCAATTGGACACAATTGTGAAGTGTCAGTGAAGATTGAAGATGGATGGTTGATACTAAAATTAAGTGTCATGGATGGTTAGTATTGCTTAATAGGTGTGAGTAGTCCCTTCATACAAAATTTGGTTGTGACGGTACACGGCCTCTGATCTGGCCAAGCTCAAGTTGTCAAGCCCCAGAAGCCTATGCTCCGAGCTCCTTGGGATATGTATATGTAATATGTATATGTACGTATGTATGTGTATGTGTATGTGTATACATAGTGGGCATATACGCATGCACACATCAAGGTCCCATCAGTCTAGGCCAAAATTGAACCAGTTTCAGCTTATACGGATGACTGGAAATATTGTGCAGGACATAATGTGCTACAACAATGATAAGTATATCCATATCCACTCATATGCATCAATATATATATATATATGCTTATATGTACATGTAAATGTGGTTATCAATATTATATAATCAACGGAGACTGATTCGACTGCCTAGATTCATGATTCACAAGCCTATCAATCGCTGGTCTTGTGCTGTAACTAGCAGCTGAGTCCTGGATCGCTCGAATTCCCAAATGATGTTGCCATGATCTGCCACTGTTCGTTACCTGGTTTAAGAGCTAAGGCTAAGGTACATATTCAATTTCTTGGCACATGCCATGCCTGACCAAAGGCCCCAAGTGCTTTTTTCAAGCGCTTGGGTCGCCCCCCCCTGGCACCTTCTGAAAAGGCTTGCAGGCTCTGAAAGGCAATGCGATTCTAGGGAGTTGATGTCCTCGACAGCGGGTCGCTCCCTGGAAATTTCGGCGCCGGTTCCAAGGACTTACCAAGTCATGAGTCCTATCAGACCCTGACAACTCACCCAACGAAAAACTGGTCAAGCTGTGTGCAACTGGAACTCCTTAGACAACCAACACGAACTGAGAGATTCGATGCATCCGAATACTGTGGCATGTTCCCGTCATAGCTCGTTACAACCAAACCAAAGGACCAAACGTCCATAGCGTACTCAAACATGTCGAAGGATAAGACAGTTCAGCGTGGAACCTTGGCGCTGCATCTTCGTTGATAAATATCAAATTTGGGAAGCGGATGCAAATGAATCTGGACCATTACCGCACTATGCTGCAATTCCCTAAGCTACCTTGGGAGTGCGCACAATGCTTGCAGAAAAACCTGGAAAAACACTCGGGACCTGGGTTCTAAAAGCTTCCAATGTCAGCCTGGAGAATGAGTTTGAATCCGATGGATGTGAAAACTACTGTTGGGCAAAAGGACTACATCAACGGGTGAGTGCCTTACCCCACAACTTACGCCGCGTTAGCCGGCAGAGTAGCAGTTGATGACCCGTCGAGCACGAACCAATACCCACTGAGGTCACACTGGTGGTACGTGAATGGGGATAGCCCTAGTTGCCACGCAAAAATGAGGTCGTACGGATTCGTACCGTACCATAGTCTGGCAACAAAAATCAACATGACTGCGGATAAGACCTTGCGATCAACGAGAACATGATCAAACCTAATTGAAGGCGGTAAAACAAACACACCAGCAAGCACCAGCTACATACTGGAAACTTGCTGGCAAGTCCAATGATTTGAAGTTCTGACTGACCGTGCCAGGCTCCCCCATGACGGCAACATGCGGCCAACGCTGGGTGTCCTCTTTGCTGATTTGCATGAACATGATCTCCTTAGGCCAGACACTGCCATGCAAAGTCAAACTAAACCTTCAAGGACAAAGTGCCAAAAAATGATGCAAATCTATGAAAATTGGATGATTTAGGGGCACCCTACTTTGAGAAACACCCATCTACCAGCAAGTAACCAGCCTCTGAACCATCCTGGACGGACATGATTCGAGTGCCTGATGCGCCATGTACCCCACCCACAACCCAGATGTCACACCGCAGAGCCGCTGTGAGGCCGCGACATCACTCAGGAGGTCCGATTCCTCCGTTTCTGCGTTCCTTTCTGCAGTCCATGCGGGGTTCTGCCAGTGATTCTCCTGCCGGGGCAGTCGTGGGGGGACTGACCAGTCGACGAGGGTTCCACCTACCGTTCCCTTTTTGGAGGCTGCAGCATCTCAAACTTCAATGAATTCCTGACTTGGTGCAAAGTGCTCTTGGCAGCTCTCATGCCAATGTGGATCCACCCGGTGGTTCACGTGGAAGTGGTTCATCACTGACCTGGTCTCCTGTGCTGTCAACCCCCCTTCTTTCCATTGGTTTATAGGGGTTCACACTGATGGCATTAGTGGCCCCACCCAGTGATCACTGAGAGTCCTACACCTAACTGCCTGTAAAGGCAGGTTGATGGGTCAGGGAAATGCAACCTATGCCTCTTGACCAATCGCTGATCCAAGTCTGATTGCTAGGAAAGCCGCATATCAGCCCCTCGGGACCATCTTCAGTTGTCTTCTAAGTTTGGAGAGGAAAAATTGTTGACGATGGCAAATATAATCGCAGATCCCTCCACTTACACACGTGTGGATCGATTTCAGGCCCGTCGTCAGACGTGGTTGTCATTTCATGTCTATCTGATTTAGCAACCTTAGTTTCACCCGATTAGCTCAACCAATCAAATCAGCTATGTTTAACCAGCTCATAACATTTTCCCACTGCTGGTGCTGAATCCAACGGGGAAACTGCCTCGCCGGGGAGCCCTGCCACGCTGCCACCGTCCTGACTGCTGAGTCCAGGTTCGCCCAAAAAGAGGTCCAAACTGATCACCACAAAGAGCAGAAGCCCCTGGAGCACGTGGCGTACCAAGCTCAGCTGGGCAAGGTTACCACCGTGGCTACAACCCCTGCATGACCCGAGTGTGATGTGATTTGGCTCAACATGTCTCTAGCCATAGAACAAGCTAGCAGTGGTTGACATGACGGTCGGCTTGGTGGTGGTGTGTTGTCACTAGGTGAAACAGTTGCTGACAGCTAGCCTTGGATGCCCTGATGGTCATCCAGGATCTCAAACCCATGGCTGCAAGCGTTGTAATTCACCATCTTTGAGACATCTAGTCACCGTCCTGGTCAGCAACCTTGATCATCAGAGTCTGATAGAATGATATGCAGCCTATGATGCTTATAGCATCCATCTTCAACCATCATAGTCAATACCAAGGTGTTTACCATGCTTCCTGAGATGAGATATGCATGGATGAGTGCGACGTCGGCAACCATTCCGCAATCCATCATCCAGGGGCTTCCAGGCATATTTAAATGTACATCGTACGCACAGCGTATTCCAGACTGAGCGCTTTCTGGATATCTATACATCTGTAATTTCTCAAAATAGGGAACCCCCAAAATGGTCGGTGTCTTACTGTAAATGGTCAATATTGGATGATTTGGAGGAGTCCCCTATTTTGAGAAACACCCACATCTATATTGAAACCTATGTGAGATCCAGTTCTTGATAAAGTTCAAGATTATCAAGAGGTTCTTATAAGGTAACATCCTATAAAGTTCTCAAACATGCATGAGATCCAGTTCTTAATGAATCTATATTAAAATTCTTTGATGCATGGTTTCACCATCACCGCGAGCCATTGATGTTGGTGCCACGACTGGAACTCCCAGCGTCATATCCATCAACTGCTACCGGTCCCCAACACGCCTGAAGAAAGTGATGAGACACGTGGGGTCTCCTCATTGCCTCTGGGTGCCATGCTGAACAAGTAGGATGTGCAAAAAAATCTGGTCAATCTTGTGTATAAAAATCTATGGATAGTTTACACACATCTCTCTGCATACAAATGTGCAATCTCTCTAGATATGTACATATATATATATACATATACATATTGTATGGGTACATAACGTATGCAGAGTCGATGATAGATGCGTGTACAAGCAACATGATTTATCTACATATATTTGTATATATATATATATATATATAGATACATGTGTTTTCCTTTTTTCTTGTGGCCTATAGCTTGGTGCGCTCGCAGAGCGGCGTTGGGCCCCTTACGGCACACCACTCTTCGGTAAATCTACTTGTATACAAATACATATATATATATATATATACATGTACAGTATATCTAAGATCTACTAAACCTAAGTCATCATAAATCCGTAGAATATGAGTGTTGCTCAAAATAGGGGTACACCCCAAGTTGTGGTTGGTTGATTTCTTTAAGTGATTGATATAAAGGATGATTTGAGGGTCCCCCTATGCCTTGAGAAACCACCATTGGATGCGGGGCTCGCATCCGCACTGCTACCCTCCCGAGCTGGGCCAGCCCCACGCAGTGAGGCACTTCACCTCAACAGGAACAGTGCTGAGGATTGGTCCATGGTGCACCAACAATTGCGGTTTTTTTTGCATGGACAATTGTTTAATTGAAATATTTGGACACATATATAAATATAGCTCTCCATATATATCTATACAGCATGGACAATTGTTTACAGCACTTGAAATATATAGACACATAAATATAGCTCTCTTTATAGAGAGAGAGAGAGGATAAACATATAAACGTATTGCTGTAGATATGTAGTTATATGTATATATATATAACAATCTACTTAGAATCATGGCTGTCCTGACCAACATAATAATGTTGGGTGCGCAAAGTGGTGCACTGGGCTACACAGCCCAGCTCATGGTGTGAGCTGTACACAAAAGAACACAAATCAGAACCCGCAAACGTGCGGCTGGGTTTTTGACGATCTTGGATCGTTCAAACCGTTAGAGCTCACCATTTGCAGATGAAGACCTTTCCTGCTTGGCTCCTCTCCTGAGAGTAGACAGGGCCTGTTCATGATACAACTAGGTGTAAAATGTCATGGGGGTTGTAGGTGACGGTCAACCCTTCTGCTGCAATATGTTCGTTGCCAACGGGTTCAATCCAAGTTGGTTCATGGTTGCATTGCGGATGTGTTCCCATCATGGACATGTGTGTTTGTCAAAATACGGGACCCCCGAAATCATTTGTGTTTCAAGCGTTGTTTAGTAAAGCAACCATTTTGGTTTTGGTGGTCCACTGTTTTGATATATATAATCACATACGATCCCAGAAAGTCCTTGCAAACCGAAACTCAACAAATAGCTGGGTTGGTTGATCCGTTACCTCACCGCACCGGATGCCAAAGCGACCTGTGCAGCAGCTGCCATCAAGACACTGCGGCCATACTCCACGGAGTTCGGTCCGATATCTGATGGGGTTCGAGCCAGGCTGCGGCCAACCCATCAGAGACCTTGCCACGCCTCGTTCTTCGCTGCTGATTAAACCAGGTGGTGGTAGAGCTCAACAGCGGTACAATAACAGGTAGAGCTAGATAGGCTTGCAACAGATTAAACCCGTTGGTGGTAGACATAGACAAAGATACAATAACAACAGCCATGCCAGCGCATCTTCAGTCTACCTTAACCTTCAAGGGCCAGGCACCAAAGAACAGGCCGCATCAAGGCTGAGAGCTGACCAACGCGCCACCCCAGTGGGGTTCCCCAACAGCTCACCATGCCCCATGGCTAGCGGTGATCCACAAGGCTGGCAGGACTCCCATGGCTTGGAAGCCTGCGACTCAACATTTTGCTGGCCTTCAAGGGGTTGGTTTTGATACAACCAAGCCACCTCCCATAGATTTATAGATGGCTGTTGGTCAATATTAACCAACCAGTAGTGGGGGATAATGACCAACAATAATAAGGAAAGCAATGGCTAATGATCGGGGAGATTTATAGATCTTTTGGAAGAAATACACATATTAAATACAGATAGTTAGAGATGTGGCGATGTGTTCTGGTGTACATACAAATGTGCGGAGATGCAAATCGAGCTTGGAGTCCAAATCCAACCATACCATACCATACCCACTTCTGTTCGCAAAAATGAACATAGTCAGTGCATGTCAGTGCCCAGCGGCTGGGATGAGCCACGACGTGTTTGGTATTGACCCACACCCAGTGGTAGTGAGGTGACACCGAGAAGCTTGGTCCAATGCGGGATCCAAGCAGACCAAAGTATGGAAAATAATCCTTCGTCAAAATCCTAACCATTCCCATCCATTCCCAGCCATGCCCAGCCATCCCTAGCCATCCCTAGCCATCCCCAGCCATTCCCAGCCATCACTGGTCATTGCCCTCCTCACCCGTGGCTTTTTCCCATCGCTCAGCATGTCGGACTCACCGCTTTTGGGTGCACCGCCTGGACCATGGGGAGTGAAGCGTCAGGATGGCATGAGCTGTCCCTCTGGAAGATCTATGTCTCATCACGAGTTGAGGCACTGAAACAGCTAGTGTTGTTCAACTGGAGGTACCCCTAAAATCAACCATTGATCATCCAAAACAATCTAAAACTGACAATTCTGGGATGATCCGGGGGTCCCTATCTTGAGAAACCACCGAATGGCTGGGGTTCCTCCCAACTCAAAGTTTCGGGTCTGCCTTTTCATGAGAAAACCCCTCCAATTGGGCCTTGGCCCCCGAAACACCTCATGCTGGCTGCGCTGGGGGGAACGACCAGCATTTTGTTGTCCCCATCATCCACTGTCCTGTTTCCTTATCCCAAAATCGGTAGATCATCCACCCATCACAGGTGTCTGAGTCATTGATTCCTTCGAAATCAGCTGAAAAATCCCAGATTGAAGCCATATGTTCCGAAAACCATCAACTTCCGGTCCACGACTCCGATGTGTTTGGAAGGTACTATTGAACTGTCAGACATCTGGTAGACTAAAGCCACCATTTTTGCCATTTTTGTTTTGATTCATCAACAAATCCTACTGGTGAGCATCGCATCCATCCTTGAAAGCCAGAGTGGATTCAACCGGTTGGATGATTGGTCCTGGTAAGTCCTTCCAGGCCTCAGGATCGGCTGGATCCTACCCTGCTTGGCCGCCCTGGCAGCCCTGGCTGCCCTGGCCTTCAGTCATCCACTGCTGGGGCGGTCAGCTCACCGATATGGTCATTGACCTTGACCTCAGCGACACCCCAGGTGCCTTCATCGCCGGGAACAATTTCTGATCTCATCAAAGCCTCTGAGACTTGAGAAGTGATAGGCAGCCCCAGCTCAACGCATGTGCTCGTCATTCAACGTGGCTCAGCCGAAAAACGACGCCCTCACCCCCCATGTGTGCTCCCATGGCATCCAGCGCTGCCAGGTGGCCGATTGTGCGCCATCGGGGTTCTGCTGCAGCATCACCTTGGAGGGCGCCGTGGTACCAAGGTTTGGCATCTTCCCGACCTCAGCAGCAGAGTCAAACTGGGCCGATGTGCCCCATACCCATACTGTAGCTGGTGACCCATGGTTACCCCACGAATGATCACTTCGGGATGTTTGAGGGGTACCACCATGGCCCTGGATACACATGAATCTGTGCCTGTTTCTGGTCAGCTGACATCAAATAGCTGGGCCTTGGCCATCAAGTTGTTGAGGTAGTCTTTCAGGACATTGTTTTCCTGCCGCACGAATCAGCAGCGCGAGCTGCCATAGCTGCTGAACAGTGGTGAGTTTCTCCACCATTCCACAAAGTCTAGTGCTTTGCTGATAGGCCTTCTTCTTCTTATGATGAAGATGATGAAGAAGATGATGAAGATGATGAAGATGATGATGATGATGATGATGATGATGATGATGATGATGATGATGATGATGATGATGATGATGATGGTGTTGATGATGATGATGATGATGGCGATGATGATGATGATGATGATGATGATGATGATGATGATGATGATGATGATGATGATGATGATGACGAGGATGGCGATGACGATGATGAGGATGAGGATGCTGATGATGATGATGATGATGATGATGATGATGAGGATGCTGATGATGATGGTGATGGTGATGCTGATGGCGATGCTGATGGTGATGGTGATGGTGATGGTGATGATGATGAGGAGGATGATGATGATGATGATGATGATGATGATGATGATGATGCCGATGATGATGATGATCATTACTGATCATCATCTTCTGGTTGGTTCTTCATAAACTTTCCTTCTCACAAGGGCTGCTGTGAGCTGATGCGCTCCTCTCTGAGCTGTGTGTTCTCACCTTTCACGGTGTCGACCTCAGCGCATTGGAGGCAAGTTTGCGCCAACCCAGCACACATGGTAATAAGAAGGATTCCAAGGGTGATAACCAGGAATCCAATGGTGATAATCACCCACAAAATCTGATGGTTGGTGATTTTCCAAAAAAAGATATGATGCTTAGAACTTGCAAGAAGTACTGTGGCCTCCAAAATTCAAGACTTGACGTGATGAACCATGGTGCAACAACTTGTAATCCCCGATAGAGCAGCGAGACCCTGTTCCAAAAACCAAGCAGTTTTAAACCAGCTTTAAAGTTATCACCAAGCAGTTGTGAACCAAGCAGCCATTCAACTGCGCAACGGGTCGCTGTTTCCCCCTTGCCACGGGTGCCCAGCAGCCCCAGGCGCCTTTTCTGAAAGCTCGGCCAGACCAGTTTGCAGTTCAACGACCTGCCGCTGGGTCCATGGTCCATGGATCCGAAGGTAAGCACAGCGCGAATTTGAACGGTACCTGCAACATCCATTCAGGGGTATCATTTCCAGAGGCTCAGGGTTTGGTACCACATTGGAAGGACCAGATATAGCGTTGATATACTTGGCACTATGTGACATTGCGTGACATTACTTGGCATTACTTGATCCACTTACACCATTGTGGACAAGTCGTACAAGACCTTCATGTTGACAAGGATACGGTCAGAATAGTTGTTGTACACGTGCCCAGATTGAACCGCAAATCTAACATGTATTAATCAAGGTGCCCCACAAACGACCAGGGTGCAAGCAAGGACAGGACAGATGTCTCCAAACATCAGGAGACACACCCAACGGCGTCACAAGCTGGTCGTTTGATTTGCGTCCAGGAATTTGCGTTTCCTGATTACCTGCGAGGGTGTCAAAGTTTCCCCCAAAATCCTTACAATCCACATCAAGCGCTATTAATCATTGATAAGCATTATCAAACCATATCAAACCACTCTTATCAATAATCATTATTACTAGTGATTTCCAATTGTCAGTAGCTGAAACATGATTGACCATCCATTACGGCCAGCAATCGATCATGAATATCTCAGGACATTCACAAAAAGCGCTGCGCCGGGGTGCCTTTTGCATCAACTCTTCTCGAGACAAACCATCAAAGGTTGACATTCCTCATGCACCTGGGCACGTCCAAACTACGAAGAGCGTGATGAAAGGCTGGTCAACCACCTAGCGCGTACCATGTGTCTATTGTATGTCCCATCTTGGAAGGCTTCATAGAGTATGGCATGTGCGGTGTATCCTGGTCCCAAAAATTGTTGACCTTGTCTGCACGACAAAATTAACTGTACCAGTACGAAGTGTTGAACCTTTAAAACAATGTGTGCATGTCATTTGTTGAATTTGGATTTCTAGCAAATTGAGAACAGTTGCAGATGCTGCGATGGCCTAGCAAAAGCGAATGAAACTGTGTTGCATATGTCTTTGTGATTCTGTGTGTATAATGCGTGAGTGTGTTTGTGTGTTGTGTTTGGGAGTGCTGCTCAACCAGGGAGAATACTTCGACCAGGTTCATCTCAGCACAGTCATGACCCTGGTCACCAGTGGACTGCTCAACTATCCTAGCTGTAACACGCGATGCCCAAGATTTCATGCGGCTTAGGCAGCAAGGATGGAGAATCGAGTGCGTATGTGAGTGTATGACTGGGGGTTTTGAGTTTTTGTTGATTGATCCGTAATGTGGTATCAGCAGTCAAAACTTTGCGGTCATGCAATGTTTTTGCCAAACGACACTGATATGAACGAGGATTTATTTTTTGCATCTCTGATGTCGAATCGGAGATCCATTTGAGTAAACCTCCCAGCAGTTTGATGAAAAAACTTGGAAAATGACACCATCTATTTCAAAACAAAGCAAATATGGGTTTTAATGTTCTAAAGTCACAGTGGTTTATCAACAACTGGATCTACCATTCCTAGGGCCACCAGCGGCATTGTGCCAAGAAAAAACCAAGCTTGAGCTGCCACACTTTGGCCAAAGGCTCACGTCGCAAACGGCCGCAATTTGAATCCCTATCTCTACGCAGCTCTGAGCATTGGTCAGAAATGGGAGGCCATGGTGCAGCTGGACCTCCCAAACTTTTCCTAGTGAAGAGGAACATTTCAAGGATAACTAAACTAATTCATGTTTACCGGGGTTGATTATAAATCAACCATTATCTTCTTCAAACAATTTTGTTTGGCAACTTCTGGGGTCTTCTCAATGTGTTCAATTCACGTTCCGAGGTGTGCTTCTCAATCTGTGTTCAAGAGCTTGCACTTGATTCGAGGAATTGCCAAAGTTATGATAAACCAAAACCAAATCTGGCGCAACCCCAAATAATTTCATAATCGTTGGTTTCATCCCAACAAACACTACAAAGGACCTGTTTTGCACTAAATCACAACATCACTATATCAAAAAATGATAAGAAATACACCATTAGTGGACATCAGATGGGTGGATGCAGCGCATACTTGTATGTTGCATACATAGATAATCATGAGCCATACATATGTATTGGTATGTGTATGTGTGTATATATATATATATGTCATCCATGTATGTGCATGTATGCAATTATTCATGTATGCATGCATGTATGGATGGATGCATGTACAAATGAATGTATGCATGCATATATGTATCCATAAATGCGCATGTATCAGAACAGGTGGAAGATTTCATCCACAGAATCGCCAGCAACAGGCGATGAGTTGCTGAAGGAATAGAGGCTCTTGGGAGCAAACAAGGCTATCAGTTACCCCAAGTTACGCGTCACTATGAAAGGCAAGCAAACAAACAAAGTCATCCAGTAGGCTGCACGTGCGTTCCCATCAATTGTACTGCCAATCTTCATAGTACTGCTCCCCAAGCAATTGTTGATTCATGCTGCCTCTCAACCACCACTGCAAGTGATATCAAGCAATTCTCCCATCCTCTCAACTAACCAGCTGCCCCGCCGCTCATCTTTGCTTTGCCATCGAGGTCAAAAGCCCCGCAGTGTCATTCCCAGCTGAGCTGCTTACCACGTGTAATCAGGTAGATCACAGCAGTCAGCCTTCAACACTTGCGTTTTGACACCGCTGGCACGTGCAACGTGTCAAGTGTCTCCCGAGAACAAGTTCAGAATACAATGATGCTGTATCTGGGGGAAAATCCAAATGGCTTTGTGCATAAATGCTGTACCCCGAAAGCTGACAGCTACCCTTTATGGACAACCCCATATTGTGACAAGTTCTGATGGTTACACTTATTTGAACTCAGGAGGCAAAGTCTTCATTTCAAGCCTGTAAGCCTTGTCTAAACGTGCAAACCGGGCATCACCACGTGAATCAAAACATAGTTGCTAGTGAAGAAACAAATCTTCATCGGGTTAGAAGATATTGCAATATTTCCGGACCAATCATGACCAAGTGAGTTTCCGATCTCTGTCAATATGCCCGAGTGAATTTGAAAGATTTGTCAAAATACTTCATTGCGAATTCCTTCCCTCAGACTCAGCTTCGAAAAGATCATCATCCGCGCAGCACCAGTCCCCGGCAGCACTCCCAGTTCATGATTCGATGAATCAGCAGGATAAGGCATGCGCGGGAGGATGATCCGGATCTGCAAGAAAAGCAGTCTGAGACATCTCCTGGAAGAATTCCTCACGGATATCATCCAGGATGTTCAGGTGAAAGCGATGCAAGTGCTTGAAAACGTAGTCCTGGCCCTTGAAGAACTTGTTGCAAACCCGACATTGGAACTTTTGGTCGTGCACTTTCACGATCTTCTCATTCGCAGCCTGTTGGATGGAGGAACGTGAGAAACTGGGGTTACAGTGAAACTCAGTAGACCATGTTACAATTGCAAGACTGAGCACCCATTGTGACTACTCTCCAATGTCAATGAAAACCATAGTGCACAGTGCACAGTTCTTGCAACCCAAGAAACTACTTGGAAACGTTCCAAGATTTTGGACTCTTGGTGATGCAACACCGTGGGTCGTCCAGTATCCTCTTCTAGGGAAAGCTGCAAGAAATCGTGAATCCTCTTCTCGTGTCCATCGGTCCACATAGATGCCTTGGTGTTGGCTGCAAATGAGTCCTCCCGTACAGCCGTTAGTCCACAACAATCTCGCAAAGTCCATTCGTCCTGTCGAGACAGCAACGAAAACCAGATTGTGCAGTCTTCGATGTTGCCAGCAGAGTCTGTCGATGTTACCAGCCGAGCCTACCACAGCTGCGCATAGCTTTTTCTGTGAGTTGTCAACAATTGCCATATCTGACCTACAGTAGGAACCTGGTCAGACATATCAAATGGCAGGCCGCGCAAAGCTGCATACAAATTGCACCACCCATCGGTCCTTGCACCATTTTCCCGAGTAGAAACAAAAGTGGCGCACGCGACGAAGGTACAAAATCTGAATGTCCAGCTGCTTCTCTGTGTCCAAGTGGTGGCTTAGCACGGCCGTGCTGTCGATCCCAAAAAGCGCATCCATCTTTCGGATCACCTGACACAGTGGATGGGAGACCTGCTCAAGCGACTCTTGAAATCTTTTCGAAACACGAGTTGAAGACTGCGTGTGGAAGAAAATGCACATGCTAAACTCCGAAATGTTCACTTGATGGACTACGTGCTTCGCAAAAACAGTGTGTGCGCGTGTGTGTCTTTGATCTCTTCTAGGGCATCTTAGATGGTTCCAAGCCAATGGGATACTGACACTGGAAATTTCTTGGCTGCAAACCAGGCGAATGCAAATCGTAACAAATGCAAAGCATGTGGGCCCAAGCACTTCCAAGTTTGATGACCCCGAAATGCAACGCAACTTCAGGGGCAAACGCTCGACAAATGAAACCAAACGCTGGGCACTTCTGGGAGATATGACATGTCTCAATGAATCTCAATGACATCTTTTCTGTTAATTTTTTATAGAGCATACTCCCATTTGCATATGACCTCAGCCATATCATGCCACAATCCGAGCATCACTTGTTCTGAATGACTCCAAATAACTCCTAACGACCCAGAAATTCCTCAACTTCTGTGGCTTTGTAGAGTGGCTACCTCCCTGCACAACGGCATGTAGAGTGGCTACCTCCCTGCACAGGGGCACCTTGGCTGAGAGCTCCAGGTCCTTCTTGAGCCGCTCTGGCAACGACATCTCCGCAGGAACCACCAGGCCAATGGGATCTGAAGCTTCGAGGATGGAGACCCGTGCAGTAGTGCTGGTCCTCATGGCGCTGTCGCACCACTGGTCTCACCGGGATCAGAATTTGATGATGTACATTGATGATATATGTGTATACATGTATATGTATACATGATTGTACATGTACTAATTGATACGGGTATCACAGGGATCAGTACTTGATTATGTTGATTGATGACAAATAAAGACGAAATATGACAAATATCTGGGCTCAAAATGGGGGGGACCCCAAATCATCCTTCCTTTAATCATTTATAGTAATTAACCAACCATTTTTGGAGTACCGCCCATTTTGAGAAACAGCCATATATCAATAATGACAACGAATGTGGACATGTAAAAATGTGTGTATAATATAATACGGATTAATACAGTATCAGTATATGCATCAATTACATACAGTAAAAGTACAATTAATATCAGTTGATGACAGAGATCAGTGATGATCAGTGTTTGAATATGTCGATATACGGTGCGTCATACATTCGTGTAGATCTTTTCTGGAGGATTTGGGGGTAGAGCAGTAAAAGGACTTCTGCTGTGCAAAATCTATGGGCGCAATCTTTTGCTCACTGTTCGGCTTAAAGTCTAATCACTGCGAAAATGAATTCCAATGAAAACTCATACCGTAAGCGTTAAGGATTTCCATCTTTCGGAGATGTTGATGCAGTTTGTCAGAGGTTTCAACGAACAAAATGTTCGCAACTGCACTAGTTTGCGTAGCCAAAGGTCAACCCCTTGTTGCTGAGCAAAGCTGGAAGAGCTGGATGTTCTGACAGGCCAAGCAGTGCAGAGTGCGCTGCCTTCGCATCAGAGAAGCTGGCATAGAACGTGCGGCTCAACTCTTTCTCAATGGAAGGCCCTGTCCAAGCTGCAGTAACAAACCCTGAAAAATCTTGCAAAGCTTCCACTATGTCCTCAGTGATCCGAGTCGGAATCGGACACAAAACAAATGCCAAGACTGCAAGCATACTACAAGCACCCCATCATAGACTGTGATTTGGGATGATTTGGGTGTGTTTCTCATTCCCACCTGCTACACACGCAGAGACTTGCATATGCTGCACATCTTCAAGGAAAACCGACCAATCTCAAACAACGAGCATCCCATGTGCTTGCAGCCACTGGCAGCCCACCGATCATCAGCGCTCCCACATTGGCATCGAAAGCATATTCCGGAGCTTTCAAATGGCCTGCCACTGGACAAGTGGGGCCCATAGCACCCGTCGCACCACCAAACATCTGAGGGCGTCTGGCACGCAAGGACAGGCCATGGTACCTGTCAGCATTCAAGTCCTCCATGAAGCTCTGAGATCTCAGCTGTGTCATCTTGTGCTGCCAATCATGCAAGCGCAGCCGAGCCATGGGGTGGTAGAGGTCAAAAAAGAGGCCCGTGCCCTTAAATGCTTCCACTTCCTTCTTAGAAACATCTTCACAGTAAGCTTTGAAAGCCAGAGTAGCATCCTCCGGGGAGGTTCCATCCTCACAGTGGTTCATCATGAAATCACGAAAACTCATCTTCTTCATGGGATTGGCATTCTTCTTCACCTCGCTCTTCGGAGTTTCAGTCTCCTTTCCCATGGTCACCTCCTTGACCTCCTTGGTCTCTTTCTCCACACTCGGCTCTTTGCCCCTCCTTGGTCTGGTGGGTTTGGTCGACGCCGATCTGCTTGGCTGCCGACGTCTCCTTGACTTTCGCGGACGGGTCTCAGGACTTGGGTGCTCGAAAGGCCACTCCTTTCGTGCACATGAGGCACCATAATCACCATAGGACTCACCATAGGCGCGCATCTTCCCTCGTCGAAAGGGCGCGCCCTCATTGCTTTGGCGCTTTCGATGCGTCGGGCCCTGGGAGTCTCCTCCAGGACGATGCGATCCTCGCTGGCCTCGGACTCCACGGGGCCGGCGCGAGGGCTCACCACCTGCACCGGCGTTGCTGGAGGTTCATTAAGGCTCGTTAAGGTTGGCCAAGGTTGATTAAGGGTTGATTCATGGTGGTGATTAATGGTGCTGAAATCATGCATAATTTGAAATGACAATAAAAAATGATTAGGCATAGATAACCCAGTATAATATATAGCAAGTATACCTGCTTGCTTGGTTGAGGCTGGGGGTACCAACAAGAAGGAGCTCATATAAGCCAACAATCTTGGCTAGCTGATTAGTTACCACTGTGACTAACAATCATGGCAGGATACAACCTGGCAATAGGGAAGAACAAGTTGTTCTTGCTTGGCGTGGTCTGTTTGTTGCTTTAGTTGGTTGGTCTTTTTTGTTAAATGGATTTGTTGCTTGATTTGTTTTATCTGATGGATTGCTTGGTTGGTCAGTCAGTTGGTTGCGAAAGAAATTCGGCTTTTACTTCCTTGGTCAGACTTGAAAAGGAATATCATGCATCACAATGTAGATTGTAACCGATGGCCACTGTAATGCGGACCCCACAACGACGAGCAGCAGGGATGTTGGCAAACAACCTGCCGATCATTTGTGAGAATAATTCTGCATGAATCGTTAGGAGGTAACGAACACAACAACTATGTACGACTCTTTTTGTTGGGACGCTTTATGCAATTTCCCTGATGAATTCCATTCCTCGTAATTCTGCCGGCCTTTCCCAGCGGCTTTGCCCTTGGATTTTGCCCGTCGCTCATCATATTCTCGACCATCTGGATGCCTGAACCAACAGTCAGGCCGACTGCAAGCGCGACCGTAGCGACACACCCTGTTGTGTCGGTCGCCGTTGAAGGGC
>VSDK01021218.1:193015-233650 GCA_009767595.1 Symbiodinium kawagutii
GGGCCGGCGGCTACGGCGTCTGTGGCCGCAACTTTTGGAGGACACAGAGGTGGAGGGCGACGGGCGTCGACGTGACTTCCCCTTGCCTCTTCGCTTGACTGGGGAAGGCGAGGGCAGCGGCTGATGTTCACTAGCTGGGGAAGCTAGCGAAGGCTGAGTCTGATCCTCACTAGGTGAGGGTACAGGCTCATCCTCACCCTGATCCTCACTAGCTGGGGAAGCTCGCGACGGTAAAGGCTGATCCTCACTAGCTGGGGAAGGTGAAGGTACAGGCTGATCCCGCTGATCTTCGCTAGCTGGGGAAGCTCGCAACGGCAGAGCCTGATCCTCACTCTCGGACTCTGACGACATGGAAGTCTTCTCGCCTTCGTCGTTGTTTCCCTTCTCAGCAACGGAAGTGGGTAAGTCTTGAGGCATGAGGTTCAGTCGATCACAAGCTGCAAGCGTCCCAGTTACAGCTTGGGCCGGTTACAAGCAACAACTGGACATCCGCAGGTTGGCCCTGACATGGCATGAAACAATCATTCCAATGGGCAAGAATCCCCATGAGACCAGGAGGTACAATCCTGTATCATGAAGAATGAATCATGTGTTTGACCTCAAGTGAGCAAGTGAAGTCGAAGCCTGCTTCGGAGCTGTTCATGTTCTTGCGCCCTTCGTACTGGTGTCCAAGTCACATCAAACTGTTGCTTCACAAACTAGCCGCATACGTCTGCTCGGCAGCTTGTCAAAGAAAGTCATGAATGACATCATAAGACGCTGGCGATCTCAAACTATCTCAAACCCATGAAGCGATTCTGATACTAACCACCATCAAACTTAAACGTGGTTCACGATATCCTTGCATGACCCAGACCCTCTGCTAACCCTCTTTTTGCAATGGCAAGCGCCCCGAGTTTGTTGGCAACCTTCCATAGCTCACACTATCAGGTCAAGCTCATATCTTGGAGCGCATCCTGTGAGCGAACATGTGTTGTGATGTGGAGCTTGGGAACCTTTTGTTCTTTCAAAACTGGAAATGTTTTTAAGGCACAAGCAGTCCGAAGTTTCAAGATGGAGGCACCGCTGAGCATTTCGAATGTACATGACATTATATACTTGACTCACTTACGCCATTGTAGACAATTCGTACCGCACTTACAGCACCTTCCTGTTGACAAGGATACCGTCAGCATATATCTTATACAGTCATACAAATGTCCAGACTGAACCACAAGTCTAACATGTACTAGTCGAGGTGGCCCACAAACCACAGG
Source organism: Symbiodinium kawagutii (assembly GCA_009767595.1). Taxonomy (NCBI): domain Eukaryota; class Dinophyceae; order Suessiales; family Symbiodiniaceae; genus Symbiodinium; species Symbiodinium kawagutii. The sequence continues at coordinate 194,272 of VSDK01021218.1, forward strand.
GTGCAAGCAAGGGAAAGGAGATGACCTGCGACAGTGACTAGGTGGACGATGTAACCCATGATGGTGATGATGTGGCTATGGGTCAATATTAACCAACCAACTAATGGAGGATTTCCACCAACAAAACAAGGGAAAACAATGGTTAATGGTGGGGAACTAACTCTTGGGTGTTTCCAAACATCAGGAAAAACCCCCAACGGCATCACGAGCGCTGGTCGTTTGATGTTGGTCCACGAATTTGCGTGTCCTGATTACCTGTGAGAGTCTATGTCGGAAATAGATGTTTCCTCTACAGAATTCTTACAATCCACATGAACCATTGATAAGGATTATCAAACCACTATTATCAATGATCATTGTTACTTTATATTGATTTCTAATTGTCAATACCAGAAACATGAGTGACCATCCATTCCAGCAATCAAGCACATCCCAGGACGTTCACAAAAAGCGCTGCGCTGGACCGCCTTTTGCATCAACTCTTCTCGAGACAAACCATCAAAGGTTGACATTCCTCATGCACCTCGGCACATCCAAACTACGACGAACATGATGAAAGGCTGGTGAACCACCTAGCTTGTACCATCTGTCGATCGTATGTCCCATCTTGGAAGGCATGTCCCAAGAATCATTGACCCCGTCAGCACAAAAATTCATTGTACCAGTGCGAAGTGTTGAACCTTTGACAAAAATTATGCATTTCATTCGTTGAGTTTGGGTTGCAAGTAGATTGAGAACCATTGAAGATGCTGCCATGGCCATGGCCCAGCAACAGCTCATGAAATTGCGATGCACGTGCATATATGTCTATGTATGCATATGTCTGTGAGTGTGTGATGTGTGTGATGTGTGTGTGTAGGAGGTCTGATCGCAAGGAGAATACTTCAAGGTTCATCTCAGTACAGTAAATACGTGACCCTGGTCATCAGTGGGCAACTCGGCCATCCTAGCTATAGCCAGGATTTGAAGCTGCTTAGCCACCAAGGATGAAGAATCGAGTTCGTATTTGAGTCTATAAATGGTGGTTTTGAGTTTTGCTGATTGATCGACAATTTGGTATCAGCAGTGTCAGTCAAAACTTAGCGGTCACGCAATCTTCTACAAAAAGACACTGATACGAACTGGGATTTGTCTTTTGCATCTCTGAATGTCTGGCGGGAGATCCATTTGAGTAAACCTCCTAGCAGTTTGATGAAAAAAATTAAAACTGACAATCTATTTCTGGTTTTCAAGTAAATCAAAACATAACAAATATGGATTTTAATGTTCTAAAGTCATAGTGGTTTATCAACAACTGGATCTACCATTCCTAGGACCACCAGCGGCCTTGTGCCAAGAAAAAACCAAGCTTGAGCTGCCACACTTTGGCCAAAGGCTCACATCGCGAACGGCCGCAATTTGAATCCCTATCTCTACGCAGCTCTGAGCATTGGTCAGAAATGGGAGGCCATGGTGAAGATGAACATTTCAAGGATAACTAAACTACTTCATGTTTGACGGATGGTAATATATGCTGGTGGTTGGTTGATTGTCAATCAACAATCATCTTCTTCAAACAATTTCGTTTGTCAACTTCTGGGGTGCTCTCAATGTGGTTCACTTCACTTTCCGAGGTGTGCTTCTCCCGAAGCTGTGTCCAAAGGTTCCTGCTTGATTACACAAATGTCCAAGCTATGATAAACCAAAACACAAGTTGGCCCCATCCCAGAGAAGTAGCAACTGTCATCAACTGTCACAACTGTCATCAACTGTCATCAACTGTCATCAACATCAACTGTACCATGAGACAGCTGCCAGAATTTCATAATCGCGAGCTTCATCCCGACACCATTTTTGGTAAAACAGATCACGACGAGATGCCCCAAAGATTTGGCCCCAAAGATTTGGCCCCAAAGATTTGGAGCTCAAGGAACCCTTCGAAATAGCTCGAGATGTGTGGATGTTGCGCGTGTTTGGGTGTGTGTTGATAATATAGTAGTATTATACAATATTATATAGATAGATATATATATATATATATATATATATAGATAGATATAGATAGATATAGATATACATGTATATATGGGTGTTTCTCAAAATGGGGGACCCAAGAAATGGTTGGTTTATTACGGAGTGATTAAGATTGGATGAATTTGGGGTACCCCTAGTTTGAGAAACCCCCAAATGTACACAAGTTACATACGTATGTATCAGAACAGGGTGGAAGATTTCATCCACGATATTGCAAGCAATGATTTGGAAGATGTTAGGAAACAGGCAAGGGAACAAGCTATGTCCTCAATCACCATAGGCTACATGATGTTTCATGTGCATTCCCATCAATTGTCTCTATTGGCAATCGTCATACCAGTGTTCCCCGAGTAATTGTTGACTCTCAACCACCACTGCAAGTGATTTCAAGGGATTCTCCCATCCTCTCAACTAACCAGCTGCCCCGCCGCTCATCTTTGCTTTGCCATCCAGGTCAAAAGCCCAGCAGTGTCATTCCCAGCTGTGCTGCCAAAGCTTTGGAATTACCCATAAATGATGTAAATTCCGAGAATAATGAGGTAGACCACAGCAGTCAGCCTTCAACACTTGGGTTTTGACACCGCTGGCAAGTGCAACGTGTCAAGTGTCTCCCGAGAACAATTTCAGAACACAATGCTGCTGTATCTCATCGAATTGTGACATGGCTATGTCATAGAATTATGATGGACGCATTCAAGAAGGGAAATGTCCAAGTTACTCGTTGCGGTTTGTTTCTACTCACTGATTGACATTAATTAATAGATTCAAAACTCGACACAAATGGTGGTTTCACGAAATAGAGGTACCCCAAGAGTGGTTGGTCTATAGATTACTGTCAATGGTTACTGAACTGGATGATTTTGGGGGTCTCCTATGTTCAAAAAACACAAATCAGCGTTTGCGAAGTTACCCTATTCACTGGATCGACTCGATGCGCTGTCATCCCAATGCAGGGCACCAGCTCATTGGTTCGTGAGCTCAGCTTGCCCTAGCAATCTTTGGGAAGCCGTTGAAAGCACCCGTGCAAGGGAAAACATATGCATGGCATCTGGATTCATGACTATTGTCCACCTATTAGCCCGAGTATGACTTTTAGTATATATTGATATAGTTGGTATAGATTTCTACTTACTAGCTATATCTAGCTATCATATAGGGACAAGTTCTTCCAGTTCCGCTCGATCGAACTCAGGAGACCAGGTCTTTGTTTCAAGCCTGCCTGTAAGCCTTTTCTAAACGTGCAAACCCGGTGTCTTTTCCGCGAGAAACCGGGCATCACCGAGAAACCGGGCATCACCATGTGAATCAAAACATAGTTGCTAGTGAAGAAACACATCTTCATCGGGTCATAAGATCTTGCATCGGGACCAATCATGACCAAGTGAGTTTCCAATCTCTGTCAATATGCCCGAGTGAAGTTGAAAGATTAGTCAAAACTTCATTGCGAATTCCTTCCCTCAGACTCAGCTTAGAAAAGATCATCATCCGCGCAGCACCAATCCCTGGCGGCACTCCCAGCTCATGATTCGATGAATCAGCAGGACAAGGCATGCGCGGGAGGATGATCCGGATCTGCAAGAAAAGCAGTCTGAGACATCTCCTGGAAGAATTCCTCACGGATATCATCCAGGATGTTCAGATGAAAGCGATGCAAGTGCTTGAAGACGTATTCCTGGCCCTTGAAGAACTTGTTGCAAACCTGACATTGGAACTTCTGGTCGTGCACTTTCAAGATCTTCTCACTCGCAGCCTCAAGTGTTGGATGCCAAATGTCGGAAGCAAGCAACAGGAGAAAGTATAATTAGTCGGGTTGCTAGTGGGACAGAGCAGAACATATTGGAAACAGCACTACAGAGTGCCTGTTTCTGATTTTCCTATGATTGCTGTACTGAAGCAAACGTTCAAGTTCTCGCAACCCAAGAAACTACCTGGAAGCGCTCCAAGATTTTGGACTCTTGGTGATGCAACACTGTGGGTCGACCAGCAACTTCCTTGTCCAGGGAAAGCTCTAAAAAGGCCTGAATCCTCTTCTCGTGTCCATCGGTCCACATAGATGCCTTGTCGGCTATAGATGAGTCCTCACGTACAACTGCTGATCCGCAACAATTTCGCAAAGTCCATTCGTCCTGTCGAGACAGCAAAAAACACCAGATTTTGCGGTGTTCGATGTTACCAGCCGAGCCTACCACAGCTATTCATCGCTTTTTCAGTCATGTATCAAACATTGCCATATCTGACCTACAGTACGAACCTGGTCAGACATATCAAATGGCAGGCCGCACAAAGCTGCATACAAATTGCACCACCCATCGGTCCTTGCACCATTTTCCAGAGTAGAAACAAAAGTGGCGCACGCGACGAAGGTACAAAATCTGAATGTCCAGCTGCTTCTCTGTGTCCAAGTGGTGGCTTCGCACGGCGGTGCTGTCGATCCCAAAAAGCGCATCCATCTTTCGGATGACCTTGCACAGTGGATGGCAGACCTGCTCAAGTAACTCTTGAAGTCTTTTCACAGCATGAGTTGAAAACGCCCTTTGGAAGAAATCGCACACACTCAATCTTAACTTGGCAGACGACGTGTTTCTCAAACAAATTGCAACTGTTTGATCTCGTCCAGGGCATATGATTCCAAGCCAATACTGATATTAGAAATTGTTATCTGCAAACCAGGAGAATTCAAATTGTAACAAATGCAAAGCATGTGGGCCCAAGCATTTCCAAGTTTGATGACCCCGAATCAAACATGCAACGCAACTTCAGCAGCGAAGGCTCAACAAATTAAACCAAACGCCGGGCACTTCTGTAAGATATGATATATCTCAGTGATAGTCTGTTTATTTTTTATTGCTCATACTCCCATTTGCATACGACCTCAGCCATATCATGCCACAATCCAAGCACACTTGTTCTGAATGACTCCAAATGACTCCTAGTGACCCACAAATTCCTCAACTTCTGTGGCTTTGTAGAGTGGCTACCTCCCTGCACAGGGGCACCTTGGCTGAGAGCTCCAGGTCTTTCTTGAGCCGCTCCGGCAACGACATCTCCGCAGGAACCACCAGGGCACTGAGGTCCATCGAAGTTTCAATGAGGGAGACCCCTGCAGTAGTGCTGGTCCTCATGGCGCTGTCGTACCACTGGTCTCAGAAGGATCACTATTTGATTCTGTACATTGATGATGTACATTGATGATGTATATGCGTATGTATGTACTAATTGATACGAGTATCACAGGGATCAGATGGGATCAAATGGGATCAGTATATCAGTGATGATCAGTGAGAGTTTGTCGATCTCTGTTGCATCATACAGGGATGTGTTGATCTCTCCCTTTTGCTCCACTGTTCGGTGCAAAATGCAATCGCAACATGAAGTTCCAATGGAAAACCCTCTGCTGAATGTGTCTCAGGTTTTCATATGTTTCCATCATTCCATTGACGATCATCGATTCTTTCAACGAGCAAAATGTTCGAAACTGCACTAGTTTGCCTAGCCAAAGGTCAACCCCTTGTTGCTAAGCAAAGCTGGCAGAGCTGGATGTTCTGACAGGCCAAGCAATGCAGAGTGCGCTGCCTTCGCATCAGAGAAGCTGGCATAGAACGTGCGGCTCAACTCTTTCTCAATGGAAGGCCCTGTCCAAGCTGCAGTAAGGAACCCTGAAAAATCTTGCAGAGCTTCTACTACATCCTTGGTGATCGGAGTCGGAATGGGACACAAAACAAATGCCAAGACTGCAAGCATAATACAACCGTTGCATCATACACTGCGAATTGGGTGTTTTTCTCATTCCAATCTGCTATACATATAGATCATACAAAGACTTACACATGCTGCACATCCCTAGGAAAACCCGGACCAATCTCAAACAACGAGCATCCCATGTGCTTGCAGCTGCTGGCAGCCCACTGATCATCAGCGCTCCCACATTGGCATCGAAAGCATATTCCGGAGCTTTCAAATGGCCTGCCACTGGACAAGTGGGGCCCATAGCACCTGGCACACCACCCGACATCTGAGGGCGTCTGGCACGCAAGGACAGGCCAAGGTACTTGTCAGCATTCAAGTCCTCCACGAAGCTCTGAGATCTCAGCTGTGTCATCTTGTGCTGCCAATCATGCAAGCGCAGCCGAGCAATGGGGTGGTAGAGGTCAAAAAAGAGGCCTGTGCCCTTAAATGCTTCCACTTCCTTCTTGGCAACATCTTCACAGAACGCTTTGAAAGCCAGGATAGCATCCTCCGGGGAGGTTCCATCCTCACAGTGGTTCATCATGAAATCACGAAAAGTCACCTTCTTCATGGGATTGAGATTCTTCTTCACCTCGTTCTTCGGAGTTTCCGTCGCCTTTCCCATGGTCACCTCCTTGACCTCCTTGGTCTCTTTCTCCAAACTCGGCTCTTTGCCCCTCCTTGGTCTGGTGGGTTTGGTCGAGGCCGATCTGCTTGGCTCACGCCGACGTCTCCTGGACTTTCGCGGGCTCTGGGTCTTCTCAGGACTTGGGTGCTTGAAAGGGCACTCATTTCGTGAGCATGAGGCACCATAGGCGCACACGATCAGATGCTTCCGCTGAGAGCCCTCACTGGACCGGCGCTTTCGATGCTTCCTCGGCACCTTGACCGATTCCGAGGACACCGAGGTGTTCTCACTGGTAGACATGGCGTCGCGGCAAGTAGCAGTGGATGCAGCTCAGAACCACGCTGGCAGATCGTCTGAAACTGATGGCAACACCTCTCTCAAAATCCTGGAGAATTCATGGATTTCTTATGATTGCTGCGATGATAATCATCCTTTGCTGAATATGTTTGATGATGTTTTTTGGGATATGCATGGATATGCAAGCTATGCAATCACCCAGCAGGCCCCTGTTTTCCACCGGCTTCCATCCCCACAGGCTGACTGCCTGTGACAGTCAAGCCCAGATGGTGAGCCGCTGCCCATGCCCAATCGAGATGATCACAGAGCTCATCATCAGCAATGACCAGCAACAGCTACCACTCATCAATCGTTGCTTGAAGTGACTATCAAATGCTTAATTGATATGATATGAGTGACTATAACGTATATATGACTATGGGTGACTAGTTATGACTAGTCGCTTATGATAAATGTTGCAATGTTGCCTCTTAAGCCAAAGACCTATCCAAGTCTTTCAGCATTTTCTCTAATGATCCGGACACTCCGGCAAGGATTGGTTTCCCTCAGGCCAAAGCTCCAATGTATTTGTCATCTCGCAGGGCTGTTGCTAAGGAGCATGGCTTCCACAAAGACGCGTGGAGATCTAAGCATGCAATTGCAGTAGTTCCAGACAGGGAACCAGGTGGAGAACCTGCCACCATCCATGGCACACTGAGGTGAGAACGAATGGAAACACAGAGCGATAGGTTCCCCAGGTTCACTGGATGGACCTGCATGAATTTGGGCGTATCCACAAACAGCGTGTCTCCACCGAAACACCACTTGGGTATGATTTAGTTGGGTCAGGTGTACACCATTTTGCAAGGAAACACCCACTAGGGAGATGATTCATACTAGCCTTGTATTCGCTGATATCTTCTATAGAAATTACAAATTCCTTCCCTCGGACTCAGCTTCGAAAAGATCATCATCCGCAGCACCAATCCCTGGCGGCACTCCCAGCTCATGATTCGATGAATCAGCAGGATAAGGCATGCGCGGGAGGATGATCCGGATCTGCAAGAAAAGCAGTCTGAGACATCTCCTGGAAGAATTCCTCACGGATATCATCCAGGATGTTCAGGTGAAAGCGATGCAAGTGCTTGAAGACGTATTCCTGGCCCTTGAAGAACTTGTTGCAAACCTGACATTGGAACTTCTGGTCGTGCACTTTCAAGATCTTCTCACTCGCAGCCTCAAGTGTTGGATGCCAAATGTCGGAAGCAAGCAACATGAGAAAGTACATTATATTAATTAGTCGGGTTGCTAGTGGGACAGAGCAGAACATATTGGAAACAGCACTACAGAGTGCCTTTTCTGCTTCTGATCTTCCGATGATCAATTGCTGTTTTGAAACAAATGTTGACGTTCTTGCAACCCAAGAAACTACCTGGAAGCGTTCCAAGATTTTGGACTCTTGGTGATGCAACATTGTGGGTCGACCAGCAACCTCCTTGTCCAGGGAAAGCTCCAAGAAAGTCTGAATCCTCTTCTCGTGTCCATCGGTCCACATAGATGCCTTGTCGGCTGTAGATGACTCCTCCCGTACAGCTGTTGGTCCGCAACAATCTCGCAAAGTCCATTCGTCCTGTCGAGACAGCAAAAAACACCAGATTTTGCAGTCTTCGATGTTACCAGCAGAGTCTGTCTTCGATATTACCAGCAGAGACTATCCACAGCAACTCATCGCTTTTTCAGTGAGGTATCAAACCTTGCCATATCTGACCTACAGTACGAACCTGGTCAGACATATCAAATGGCAGGCCGCACAAGCTGCATACAAATTGCACCACCCATCGGTCCTTGCACCATTTTCCAGAGTAGAAACAAAAGTGATGCACGCGACGAAGGTACAAAATCTGAATGTCCAGCTGCTTCTCTGTGTCCAAGTGGTGGCTTAGCACGGCCGTGCTGTCGATCCCAAAAAGGGCATCCATCTTTCGGATGACCTGACACAAGGGCAGGAGATGATGGGCCAACTCTTGGCTTCATAAGGAGTCAGACCAACTGACCCCTTGGGTTTTGGACACTTCATTCACTTCATTCAGTTTTATTCTTCCCAGAGTTCATTTCGGTCTTTTTAATGAGCTGTGCATAGTTCGTGCTGACACTTGATCTTCGATTTTCAAAGTTTCCATGAATCCCATGTCAGGCTGCAAAAAAAACCCTGAAATACAACATATGAACCCATGGCATGGGATTACCTTGTGATTGACCTTGTAATCACACATATGATGGTTTCTCAAAATGGGGGGGACCCCAAGATGGACGGTTTATTGCCATATAATTGGCTCATATTGGATGATTTGGGGGGTACCATGGGGTACCCCATGGCTTGAGAAACAGCCAAACCCCAAGGGCCCCTCCTTGGCAGAGAGCTCCAGGTCCTTCCTGAGCCGCTCCGGCAACGACATCTCCGGCGGAAGCACCAGGGCACTGAGATCCACCGAAGCTTCGAGGAGGGAGACCCGTGCGGCACCCGTGGTCCTCATGGCGTCATGGTTGGGCTGTCCTTTCCCAAGATTTTCTGAGGGATTTCTAGCCCAACCATGGACATGGCACTTTCCCAGGACTTTCTTTATCTGAGGGATTTCTAGCTGGGCAACGGAGTGCCTGTGATTTACCCACCCATCTGCAACTGCTGGGTTTTGAGCTGTGCGAATTCGCTGTGCTCTTGGACCCCCGGAGATGCTTGTGACAGAAAATTCGAATGACCTTGATACTGTAACTGTTCGAAACTGCTCAAAACTGTGCTACAAGTAATTTGCGTAACCAAGGGTCAGTCCCTTGTTGCTCAGTAAAGCCGGATGTTCTGATAGGCCGAGCACTGCAGAGTGCGCTGCCTTCGCATCAGAGAAGCTGGCATAGAAAGTGCGGCTCAACTCTTTCTCAATGGAAGGCCCTGTCCAAGCTGCAGTAAGGAACCCTGAAAAATCTTGCAGAGCTTCTACTACATCCTTGGTGATCGGAGGCGGAATGGGGCACAAAACAAATGCCAAGACTGCAAACATACTACAAGCATTGCATCATAGGCTGTGATTTGGGATGATTTGGGTGTGCTTTTCATTCCCACCTGCTACACATACAGAGACTGGCACATGCTGCACATCTTCAAGAAAAACCCGACCAATCTCAAACAACGAGCATCCCATGTGCTTGCAGCTGCTGGCAGCCCACTGATCATCAGCGCTCCCACATTGGCATCGAAAGCATATTCTGGAGCTTTCAAATGGCCTGCCACTGGACAAGTGGGGGCCATAGCGCTTGTCGCACCACCCGACATCTGAGGGCGTCTGGCACGCAAGGACAGGCCAAGGTACTTGTCAGCATTCAAGTCTTCCATGAAGCTCTGAGATCTCAGCTGTGCCATCTTGTGCTGCCAATCATGCAAGCGCAGCCGAGCCATGGGGTGGTAGAGGTCAAAAAAGAGGCCTGTGCCCTTCAACGTTTCCACTTCCTTCTTGGTAACATCTTCACAGAACGCTTTGAAAGCCAGAATAGCATCCTCCGGGGAGGTTCCATCCTCACAGTGGTTCATCATGAAATCACGAAAAGTCATCTTCTTCGGGGTATTGGGATTCTTCTTCACCTCCCTCTTCGGAGTTTCGGACTTTCCCATGGTCACCTCCTTGACCTCCTTGGTCTCTTTCTCCACACTCGGCTCTTTGCCCCTCCTTGGTCTGGTGGGTTTGGTCGAGGCCGATCTGCTTGGCTCACGCCGATGTCTTCTGGACTTCGGAGGACTGCGATAGCGCTGCCTGAGCCAGCGCAATGACAGGTTCTTGCGGTAGACCTTCACTCGTTATATCTGGTTGTCAAAACCTCCGACTGAACGCCTTAACCATAGATTGACTGCCTCAAAAAAGTCTTTTGCAAACCAGCAAACCCAACGGTATGGGCATAGTGAACAATATCCCCATGACTCAAACAGCCCAAAGAGAGTGCCACTTGCCCCCCAAATTCTTGTGGCCAATCAACAGTTGTCCCTCCATGGTATGTTGGAATCTGATGGAATCTGGATCCGCTCAGCTGTGGGTACCACTGGGAGGCTCCCAGCCACCGGCGCTTGTTCACACCCGCCTGGAGGTGGACTTCTCTCGGTGCACGTGGACCGTTCCTCGCGGCGACCCGGGCCGCTGACGGCGCAATTGGAAGCCGCAGGGCTCACCACCTGTGGCAGCTGCTGGGTGGTCATGGGTGGTGAAGCGTGCGCTGAGGTTGGCTGAGGTTGAGGTGGGTGGTGGTAAAATCATGCTGAAATGATGGCTGAAAAAGCATAGATAACCAACAATCATGAGGATATACCAGTTGTAAACTGCTTGGCTGGTTGAAGTTGGGGATCCCAAAAAGAGGGATATAGCTGATGTAAGCCAACAATCTTGGTTAGGTGACTACTTGCCACCAATGACACAAAATCAAGCATATAACAGATCTAAGCTAAAGATGGGGATAAACCAGCTGTTCTTGGTTGGTGGCTTGGTGGGTCAGTTGGTGAGTCAGGCAGTTGGTTGCATCAGTGATTAGGTCTTAATTGCTGATCAGACTTGAAATGGATTGAAATGGGATATCATATATCACAATATTGGATGTTGTAGACTGCAACCAATGGCCAGTGCAATGCGGATCCCACCACTATAAACAACAATCCACAGCAAAAATAGTGATGCAAGACCGCGAAACGACCAAACGTAGTAGTAGCATAACAAGTGTGAACGACATCTGAGATGTTGGCAAACATTTGTGAGAATTATTGTACACCTATCATCAATCGTTGGGAGGTATCAAATACAACAACCATGTACGGCTCTTTTTGTTGAGATGCCAACGAGGAAGCAACCATTAGGGTGACCTATCATCCATCACGGTCACCTGTGAAATTCTCAGCCACCACGATGGCGATCAAAGAACAAGGACCAACAATAATGGGCAACAGTGATATAAGAAACACAAAGACTGTACACACTAAAACTATTTACAACAGTATGGAAGAATTGATATTGGATGGTTAAAATGCAAATTATCATTCTGAAATTCATTCCTGGTATTTTCTTATGTTCTCTAATCTTGAAACCTCCTGGACCACCCAAAGACCTCCCACTAAAACTGCCGGCCTTTCCCACCAGATTTGCCCTTGGATTTGGGTCGCTCATCACATTCTCGACCATCTGGATGCTTGAACCAACACTCACTCCGACTGCAAGCGCGACCAAACCAACACACCGTGTTGTGTCGGTTGCTGCTGGAGGGCTGTGGCTGTGGCTTGCCACGGCTGCGGCTGCGGCGCTCACGACTTTTAGAGGACACCGAGGTGGAGCGGGACGGGCGTCGACAAGACTTTGCCTTGGCTCGGCGCTTGGCTGGGGAAGGCGAGGGCGGAGGCTGATCTTCACTCCCGGACTCCGACGACATGGAGGTCTTCACGGATTTGGCATCACCTTCGTCCTCGTTTCCCTTCTCGACAACGGAAATGGGTGAGTCTTGAGGCATGCTACAGGGGCAGAAGTTCAGTTGATCACAAACTACCAGCGCCCCAGCTACAACTTGGGCCAGTTACAAGCACCAACTGGCCATCTGTAGGTTGGCCCGGCTATCTTGGCCAAATCTGACGTGTCATGAAACTTGCATTCCACTGGGCAAGAATCCCCATGAGACCGGGAAGTACAATCCCGTATCTTGAAGAATCAACCACGTTGTTTGACCTCAAGTGAACAAGTGAAGTCGAAGCCTGCTTCGGAGCTCTTCATACTCCCGTTACCTTTGTGCCTGTGTCCAAGTGACATAAAACTGTTGCTTCACAAACTAACCACCATCAAACTTGAACGTGGTTGACGAATGTTTACGATATCCTCCCATGACCCAAACTCTCTGCCAACCCTCTTTTTGCGATGGCAAGCGCCCCGAGTTTGTTGGCAACCTTCCATAGCTCACACTATCAGGTCAAGCTCATATCTTGGAGCGTATCCTGTGAGCGAACAAATTTGCAGGGTGTGTCGTGTGGACATTTGGGAGCCTCTTGTTCTCTAGAGTCTGGCTATTTCTTGGAGGCATGAGCAGTCCGAAGTGTCCATTTCCGCGACGAGAGGCTACAACTTACATTTGCAATACTCAGCGCTGACACTGGCAGGGGTAGCTTGACTCTCCAAATGTTTGTGCTTAATTATGGTTGGTAACGAACCAGCTATTAATCGTTAATCTAATTGATTGATTTGGTGACTCCTGATATTACAATTATCAACCACTCGTAGGGATTCATACGCCTTGGGTTAGTTCACCATACTAATCACTCACCAACACGAAACACCAATCGTTTGAAAATGTTTGAAATCTATCATATTGTTTAGATTGGCTCATTGACGGTTTCTTTTACCAGCTACAGCCAGCGTCATGAGCTCACCAAGCCATCAATGCTGCCATCAACCCGCAGGTCATAGTGAGCGACCCTGACAAAATCTCCCGCATAAATTCCAAACTTGCTGATTTTCTGGGAATAGCTCGAGTCTACCACACCTTACAAAGATACACCACCTGAAACCATGTGATCCCCAAGTCATGAAGTGCCCTTGTTCCACCGACCATGCTGGGTCCATACGATTGTTGCGGTTGATCTGTGCGTCTTCCCAGCTCCAGTCCTTGAGGGTGCCTCACTTTCTGGCATACGAGAGCTGCAGCCTGGGCAAAGAAAACTTCCATGGAACTTCTGCACAGTTTTTTAGCTTGAAGAACATCTCCTTGGTATTTCTTGGTAACAGCTTCGTTTATGAGAGATTTGATCACCTCTCCGCTTTTTTTGAGATATGTTTTGGAGATATTCGAATGTTTCGGTATTGCAGCATCGCTTCAGGGAGTAGGAACCGTCCGTCAGCTTATCTGACCATTAAGGTCGTCCGCAAATGGTTGTAGGGGAACCTGTCATTGTGAAGGTTCCTAAGGAAGGGTTGAGTATGTGGTTTGTTCATGAAGTTCCTTGGCGATTCTCTGGTCACGTCACAGACTTGAGTCTTGGCGAAACACGTACCATGCGGATACCATTGCCATTGGCATTCACTGAAGTTATCACCGTGGAGGTGTTCCGAAGCTTCTGAGTTCAGCTATGCTACACTTGAGGACCTGTTGGTTGCTGAGATCCTGCTGAGACGGAAGTGTTTAGTACAAAGTATGCTGGAACGTAGCATCTGGGACGACCCCAACATTGAGTAACCACTGATTGCTGACTCTATGTGTCTACATACATTTTAGTATACTTATACCTTTTAAAAACTTTTAATGAATATAAGTTATATAAGTATATACAACCATGTGTAAGAAAACTTACTACATAATTACCTATACTCATAAAGGATGAACAAATAGTGGTCTCACAAGATAAAAGTACCCCCAAATCATCCCATATTAATCATTTTTTATCAATAAACCATTCACAACTTGGGGGTCCCCAAACTGGCTTGAGAAACCACAGTAGTTGCTTAACCACTCCTGTTGTTGATTATCCCCTACTAACCACTAGAAACTATAACCCCCTCTATAGTCATGATATGGTGGTTTCTCAAAATAAAGTTTCCAAATCATCCAGTTGATTAAACATAATTATCTACCTGAATCTACCTCTGATTCGCTTGTGTGTTGATCTCCGGCGCCTCACATCCGGAGTCATCTCAAAGCTCTGCAAGCCCTGCATGGCCATACCTGCTTGGTACCTGACGTGCAACGCCGCTGGGGCAGGTCACCATGGTCACCAGAAACTGCAGGCAGGAGCCACAGCCAAGCTGTAGCGGCTTGCGCACAAATGATGCTTCAGGATGTGTTTTTGATGCGCGAAAAGGAAATCAAGGTGAAAATTCTGCGAAGATGACGCAAGGAGATGCGTTGCTGGGAAAATTCGGGATGTAAAAAAGTGATCGGAGGACCGCGATGAATATCCAGTCGCATCAGAGTCTCACCAGAGGTTGCAACCAAGCAACCAGGCAACCAACCAACCAAGCAACCCACCCAGCGCAACCCCAGCAACCAGTTGGCACTCGTTCTGGTAGTCCGCAAACGCCACGTTGCGGCCAGGAATGAGTCGCACCTGGCCAGGAACAACAATGGTTAGGTACCCTTAAGGGTCGATGACCTGTGGTGGTTGAAGATGATGAATGGGCCATGATGCAAGGCCTTGAATCAACGGTAGTGCTTCAAACAGGGATACTCGGATACCAGGAAACAAGTCAGAAGGTTTCAACACAGGAAGTTTCATGACTGTGTCGCATTTAGCCCTGCATCAATATCAGATTGATGTGAATATTTTGTCAATTCGGGCCTGAGCTTCTATCCTCTTGTTGGGCTTGCCAGACTGGATTGCGATTGTTGTGATCAGCCATCCGTTCAATCATTTTGTTCACTACAACCCTTGCTTTTGGATTGCCACTCAAGAAGCGTCCGAAAAAATGGTTAATAACGGTCAACAACCACCATGATCAATCATGATCAACCATCAACCACCATTACAATCATTGCTTTTGGATTTGATTCACCCATCATTCAGCCATCATTCAGCCATCATTCAGCCATCATTCCACCATCATTCAGCCATCATTCACCCATCATTCACCCATCATTCACCCACCATACAAAAGATAGCAACCAGCAACAGCACTCAGCACAGCCAGCTCGTTACGAAACGCCTCCTGGAAGCCTGGATACTGCCGGAAGAGCATCGACAGCATGGTGTCTGTGGCCTCGTTGCGGCGCTGAGATTCTCGTGATCTCATGGCACTGGTTGCCATAGATATTTGTGGTTATAAGAAATTTACATTGACCAAGAAAATGACAACCAGTTGGATATGTTGAATCAATGGTGAGTTTTTCATGGACCAAGAAAATCCATTGATTCAACCGAGCTATTCGCCAACAAATCAATCTATTGATCAGTAAATCAAACATATGTTTCATGGATTCAACAAATCCAACGGGGTGTCATTTTTCTACTGGTCGACCAAGAAAATTGTCTGCTCAGCTTCTCCAAGGAGGACGTTCGAATGCTGTGAAACATGTCCATGTCAATGGTGAAGACTTCAATATTTGATGATTGAAAATAAACTAAGTAAACAATGATAATTGAAATAAACTGTGATGATAAACAATGATGATGGACAATGATGATAAATACAATGATGTTCAATTGTTTGATGATCAACAATGATGATTGAAAATACTTCACACTGACTGAATATCTCTGAGTAATGATTAAAAGAGGCTGTAGATGACGTTTCACGACGACTAAGAGTCATGGTCAACGAGGATGCCTAGCAATGATGGTTCACATTGCCCAAAAATGGCTGCTACTCCAATGCAATGATTGTGGCTCGGTTCGCCCGTTTGCATCTCTTCCATCACAGCACCAGCTGGAGGTCAACAGGACCCAACGGAGATATATGGCTAGTCAGTTCACCCTTCAACCCTATACACCATCTAAAGGCCATGTCTACATATCATGTGAAGATTACAGAATGACCATGCCATCTACCCAGTGCCTGAATGGTTGATGGTTGATGAGCAGTAGCATGAAGCACCAGTTAGTAATCACTTGATCATCCATCAGGCCATGACTGATCAATTGCTGGCAGTCTACCCATGCTTGTTGGATCTTGATGGATGGACTTGACCTGCCAGCCTGGCAACCTGCTGCACGACTTGGCCTCTGGAGGCAAGTTCTCAACAAAGAGCGTGCGATTAGGCCTGGCTATGCCGAAGCTTGGGATCCCCAAGGGGGGAACTCACGGGGACCTTAGGACCTTACCTTGGGAGTTGCCTACGGATACACAAAGTTTTGAGTGGCGAATATCAACAAACGGAGATGTCTGAGATGCAATGTCAGCTATGTCATAGTATCCAAGTTCAGTGATTGAAAAGTGAATGTGTGTGTGTGTTTCGCCTTTCTGGTTCTAGGTGCAGTTGCAGCTCGATTGTACTTCAACAAACAACTTGAAGCAGTTGGCTTTGGACATTGCAAGAGTATTCCAAAATAATCGTAATAAATCTCTGCTGCTTGTGGCCATCACATTCGCCAGCTGGGCATAGAATTAGCTGCACATGCCTGGATGGATTGTGTATGTGTATTGTGTATGTGGTGTGTATTCTGTCTGAATTATGTAGGTGTTGTGTCCCTACTGTGCGTTGCATGATTTGCATGTCTAGTATGTATATCATGTATGTTCTGTATGTCATGTCATGTCATGTCATCTCATCTCATCTCGTCTCATCTCACTCATCTCATGTATGTGGTGCAATGCAATGGAATGGAATGGAATGGAATGGAATGGAATGGCATGTAATGGAATGCAATGGAATGTAATGTAATGGAAGGTAATGGAAGGTAATGGAATGGAATGGAACGGAACGGAATGGAATGGAATGGAATGGAAGGTAATGGAATGGAGTGGAATGGAGTGGAATGGAATGGAATGCATTGCAATGCAATGCAATGCAATGTAATTGAATGATATGTTCTTATGTATGCATGCGTGAGTGTGTGGAAAGACGGATTGGAGATCTGGTCAAATGTGTGCGTGTGCGACGGTACAAGTATTTACAAGAGTTTGAACAAGTTACATGGCCGCCGAAAAAGAGAGAAAGTCTTGTGTGTAAACATGTTAAAAATCAAGTAGGATATGTCTGTGTCACATCTTATTTTGTGCTCTTGTTTTTTTTCCGGTTGGTCACTCTGCAAACACATGGTGGTTTCTCAAAATAGGGAACCTCCAAAATGGTTGAATGATGAAATTGGATGATTTGGGGGTACCTCTATTTTCAGAAACAATAAGAAAGATACCACCAAAATTCTTAGTCTAGACAAATTTTCAGAAACCACCAAGAAGCACCGACCGAAAGCAATTCGTCTCTGGGATTCCAAGCTCTGCTGGTTTTCCACCTCCAGCGTTAGCCTTGACATGGCGCGAGTGCCCAGCAATCTGACGTAACGGGCACTGCACAGCAAAATGGTTGATAGAGTCTGATAGAAGCCACAAAGTAGATCTCAGTAGGAACTGTAATGGTGATACAATCTAGAAGCGACAAACATGAGGCTTTGGCATGATATAGCTGAAAAGCATTGCCCAACGGAGCAAAACGAGAGTCAATTCTAGGAGGCTGACCAATTTGAAAGTCAATAATTCGAGCCACCGACTCATATGCAATAAGGATATAGCCAACAACAAGCAAGTTGAGCACCAAGGGGAATGAACTCTGGCCAATTTCAAAACCCGACACTACCCCTAGTGAACCCAAACATGCAGTTGGGTTTCAATCGATACATTTCTTTGACCCCTATGACGCGTGTCCAGGACCAAGATATGGAAAGCCACAAATTCTTTGGGGATCCTGGGGCTCTGGCCAACTCGTATGTTGCACTGCCAGCACATAATTTGACTAACCATCATTGACGACTAACCATCGCTAACTCTCAACCGGCGTCAACTATCAATCATCAACCACTACAATCCACTGTCTCTAACAATCTGCCAATCTGACTCCAGCAAGTTATCTGACTCCACCGCATGAAGTTCTGGGTTTCCAGCAGATTTCGTGGACGTCTGGTTTGGATTCCAACCAATTCGATCCTGCGCGACGCGTCGCCGCAGCGGGAGAGGGGCCATGTTTCAACAACTCGTCGCCTGCGAGGCTTCTACAACGTGGGCTCCTTTAGCTTGTTAAGTTGAAAAAAATAAGCCATTCAACATTTGACTGTATATAGATATATATAGATATATATAGATATATATATAGATATATATATAGTTATATATAGATATATATATATAGATATATATAGATATAGATATAGATATAGATATATATCTTGAAAAAATATGTAGGTCTACCATGAATAGTAGTTAGCCAGAGTTCATCTACCTTTAAACACCTATAAACCACCTTGTCGAACCGGGATCACCGCTGGCGGACTTGTGTTGTATGACACAAACTCTTGTGGTACTCGGATGGCGATTTCAACTGGCTCATCGCGAAGATATATCTGCTAGGTGATTGTAGCCACGCCAAAGAGATTAGTCAATGAATTAAACAACCATCCCAACCATTAGGAACAACAAGAATGTTTACAACCGCCAGTTCCTAAATTGCGGCTACTGGGCGTTCACTAGCCCCAGCCTGGCCACTCTTAGTGTGTCATTACCACTTCCGCCAGTTCCATACGTCATCACAGTGACTTGGTTCAGCTGCACCAGCAGTTTCTCGTGAAAAAGAGCCGCTCCAGTCTTTGGTCGCCGTCGTGCCGGCTGACTACTCCCGGCTGAAGCTGATTGGTGGCGAACCACAGGCCATGCGTGGTGATGATTGAAATCAGCTTGGTGATGAGAACTTTTGGTGATGCAAAAGTCATTTGGATGTCATCTTCAGCCAGTTGGTCGGCACCAAGCAGCAACGCTTGGAAGTTGTGAGATAAGAAACGTCCACAGCTGCCACTGGTGGGCTGTCCACAGCTCCTCACCAGCCCTGAGAATCATCACACCATGAAGTTAGTGGAGCCATCAATCGTTCGATTCATCATGACTCGTCAAGTGTGCTAACGACCCATCATTCCTCGTTATCAACCATCAACCATCATTAACATCAACAAACTATAACTAACCATCATTAACCATCAACAAACCATCACGAAACCATCATTAACCTCTATCAATCACCATTTTCAACCATCCTGACCCATCAGAAGTATCACAGCCTTTGGCGTGCTGTCGCGTTGCGGTTTTTCCGCGCAAGCGCGGAAAAAGCCATCGTTACGGTGGCAACAACCAGGACTCTGCAGGCGTATCATCGCCCCAAATGGATGGAGCTTCAGCTTCACTCCTCGAGGCCGGGTGATGACAACCATTGCCCGGTAAACGAACATGGCTGGCAATGGAAAATCCCATGAAAATCCACCATTTGGAAAACCCTGGGACGTCATCACAAAAACTGATGAGTGACTTGATATCAATTGAGTGAAAGATATCTAATTACGAGATTGATGCCCGACGAGTAACTCTCAGCAACACGATTAAGTATATGATGTATCAGTCAATTGAGGATGGTTAGAGCAACATAAGTTGCGGGTGGTGGGTTTAAGATTCAGAGGGAGCAAATTTACTTAGTAATAGATAACGAAATTGATTGGTCCAATTCACTTAGGATTCAGACCCATCCTCAAATATAACAACTAAATTGGATGATTGATGATGACGTGCTTTCATGATCCCCAAGATCTACACCCCGCTTTGAGCAACAACAGAACAGCGCAAGCCGCTGGCCGATTGCCACGACTTGTAGATGTTTTTCCGAAAAAAAAACGTAGCTGAGAACTCCGAGAAAATAGCTACATAGGGGATATAGATGGGAGTCGTTCTTGTTGTGATGCCAACCTATAACATGGAACTGGTTGGAAATGGCTACCTCTCAGATCTCTAGCAAAAACACACGGCTCCACAACGAAACTGAGACTACTGCTTTCAGGGGAGTCAGGATGAAGACTCGCTTGATGGTTCCCAGAGGCCCCAAGTCACTCCTGTTTTCAGGTCTGGATGTGCTGGCATCAGCAGCAGCAGCCTGATATCGTCGGAGGTGTACCAAGCACAATCCCTTGTACAACCAGGAAAGCCCATGCATAGAGAAAGGGTCCAAAATACAAAAACACAAATGTAGCAGCATGACAACATTGTTCAACCTTAGGGTACATGACTTTGATCTATCCCAGTAAAGGCCTAGGAACGGCTCGGAAATGTGTGGCCATGAAGTGAATGACTCTGGCGAGATCCACATGTCTGTACAAAGACTTGTGTGTGTGGTTGCGGGGGTCAATATCAAACCATCAAAAAAGCGGGGGTCATGATACTTCCTTTTTGCGATGCTGATTGGAAATGCAAGATGTATTGCTGATACATGGTCAATAGTGATTCAAACTGGACAAGAAAGCTGCTTGATAACAACCAATACCAGTTATATAACAATGCTCAATTGTACTGCGCGAACTAGTGTTTGACAATGACAATGCTTACAAGTGATCGATAATGGTGAAGAAATTTGAGTCATATTATCATAAAGTAGTCAAACAGTAGTCATGCGCGGGCTAAGTTGACAATGTTTACTAGCGTTTGACAATGGTTTACCAAGTCGAATGATATGTTAGTCGCGTCCAATGCTATCGGTGGACCGCCAAGCTGGTAGTGCTTCGCCATGGCTAACAATTGCCCCCTTCGCCTGGAAATTGCCCGCCGCCATGCGACCACCTTCCACCTGGCGACTCGTGACGTTCCGAAGGACTCCTATGGGGCACTCGTATGGGGCACTCCTATGGGGCACTGCTGGGGGCCGCTCCTGGCCTGGCTCGTCTTTACAGGGCTAGGGCAGGACACCCCAGGCTCCAAACCAGCTCCCTCCCAACCACCAGCCAAGAGCAATGATCATGATGGTTCTGGTGGCGGTGGCAATGATGACAGCAGTGACATGAATTGATGGTGGGATTGATCCCTACAAACCTGATTTATATACACCCCAATTGATCAATTTCCTGTTTTCCTCGGAATTGTCCCCATTTTTGCATGCCGGGGGCCTTAGCAATCATCAATATTTTAATGTACTTGATTGTTCCTTTCACCTTCCAATGGCTATTTGCTGATTGGACTTCACTGTTGACGCTTGAGCTTGACTATCACTAATTGAATTCGATTCTTGTTGATTGAATTTGATTGTCGCTCCTTAGCCTTGATGGCTGTCAATCAGACTCTTTGTTGCTGATCGAATTGGAAAGATTGCCAAAGGATTTGATCATTGCTGATGAGATTGAAAATGGCGATTGCTGCGTGAATCTGGCTAACGCCGATTGAAGTTGATCATCGCTGTTTGGATTATTACAATACGAATTTCAAATTTGATCAATTAATGCTGATTACCTTGGCTATTCTCAACTGAGTCGCTTATTTCCAATTGGATTCCGTTGTTGCGAAAAAGTTTGGTTGCTGCTACGTAAATGCGATCATTGCTGCTTGAATTTGGCTAGTGCCATTTGAATTTGACTGTTGCAAAGCTATTGCTAGCGATCAAGATTTCGGCCGAGGAACCTGATTCTTGCTTCTTGGACTTGCCCGGAGCTGCCGCTGGCCACTACGGACAAACAGACAAACTCAATATTTTGCAAAACACTATGGCGGGAACGCTGTGCGCAAGCCACGTTTGTGCTGATCGTGTGCTATTGTAGTTCTTTGGCACCGCCCGCTTCGCATCATCTTGCCGCCAAGCGTTCACAAGATATCTGCGTGACGTCCCCATGGCCGCATGAGACCGCGGCCAGGCCAATCCCGCGCGCACAAGCGCCGATCTTTAAGCTTTTTGGCTCGTGGGGATTTTGCCGCCGTGGGCCTCCAAGCGCTTGCCATCAACCCTCCTTGCAGCCGCCCATGACGCCAACGCAGCTGCAAGCTGCCCATGTTTGCGCCCTCATGCTATGCCAGGTTGTTGTGTCACATAGTGTTTGCGCCAAATGTGTTTTAACCACAATGATATGAGCAAGCCATCGGTTTGTTAGCGTAAACCCCAAATCCGAAGTTTGAGTCTGTTTTAGCGACACGTGGCACCGAACAAGATTGAACCTTGATTATCAAGAAATGCAGCCACACTCACATAAAATAGTTCGCCGTATGCACAACCTACTCTTGACGAGAAAACCAACCATTAAAATAAAATACCGCAAATAATTCCCAAATCCGGAGCTTCAAAACGTAAGCGATATCAACTTGCGTCAGAAGATTCCCCAAAAGGGTTCAAAATCAATCTGCTGGATGCAATAAGACAAACCCAACATACGAACACAAGACCCACAAGCATTGCGACTGGCCGTTGCCGAATCCCAATGGGCTAATCCCCAGTACATTAAACACGTCGTTGTGCAAAGCCGGTGAGTTCTTTGAAAAACGGCCAGGGTAAGGCCGATTTCATGAACCACCAAAGGGTTGCCCCTAATTTTTCATGAACCACCAGCTGTTCATGGGTAACTATTGGTGGATTACTATTGCTTTAGCTAAGAAATGAACCACCAACAGTTACCCCGTAAAGCTGGTTGCAACTCCATGGGTGATTTGGTCTCCCATGATGAATTCCACACCATGATTAGCCATTGATTGCCGGTTGGTTAACCAACGATGAAACCAGATGCTGACAATGGTCAATACATGATTGATCAGAATTATCTCAAACATGATTGGCCATTTATTGACCATTGTAACCAGCAACGACCATTCAGTACGGTCCTTGAACCATTTGGAGGTTGGTATGATCAGATGCAATGCTTGTGAATGAGCAACGGAAAGGCATCACCACTATTGAGTCATAGCATTGACCATCAGTGTAACCATCATTAATCATCAAGCAAAACTTATTGACCATTCTTGATACTATTGATCATCCTTCAAAATCCTGTGAAACAATATTCAGTGGATTTTTACCAACAAACCCTCTTCCATGCGGGGCTGTGAATCAAAACACCGTGCGAGCAGAGTTTTCCATGCAAGCAATGAAGAGAGCCGTCCTTGCCAGGACCTTCACCTACTGTGAAACCTACCCAATCTTAGTGACAGGTGGTGCTGGTGCCCGGATAAATATGTGTTTATAGCTTTTACCCCATACATGTGCATGTATATATATATATATCTATCTATCTATCTATATACACATATATATATATATGTATATATATATATACAGCTGCCTGCAAAGGCAGATTCCCCCGACAATTTTTCATGAACCATCATTGAATTATGCACAAAAAATGGACGCTTGCCATCCGCGACCCGCTCATGGGCTCATCACATTGAGAACGAATCCAGCTGCCATAATCTTTTCCATCTTTTCCTCAATACTCAAAGATTCAGGCAACCATCGCTAAATTGTATAGCCACTGATTACTACCAACCTGCGAATTTTCGATACAAGTGGCCTTCAGTTGGGATGCACTCCTGTTCAGGGTCCAAGTTTGCAACCAAGAAGGCGGCTTATAATCAGTCAGCTGCCGATGCTTTGGATGCGAACATTTCGGAGCACCTCATCCTCTTTCCACAGGTGCTTGCAAGCAGTGCAGCGGATAGTGGTCACCGGCTCCTGCTTTTGACGCGCAGTGTGGAAAACCCCATAGCCAACAACCACTACTTGGAAGAACTCCATTGGACTAATGATATGGTATATGTTGCTGACTTCAACTGCTGAGATTGGATTTACCACGTTGGGGCAATATCATCTTCACCCAGTTGGGGCGAAAACGCAAAAAACTATACTGAAAATGGACATTTGCTCGAATCTTCTTCCCTTACTTGAAGTACAAGGAAAAGGAAACCAATGGAAATGACATGAAGACTGATCTGAGCGTATCTACAATCAAGTTCAGAAGGCAACAATCCGCATCCTGAGTGTTGTCGTCGAGATGGTGAAAGCCTTTGAAGAATTGGATGTAGACCTGACAAACGGCGACGGGCAGGGGGACAAGGGAAGTCATCCGGGAAAGAAGAAAACATGAACCTCAGAGTCATTGGATTGTGGAAGAACTGCATTTTCCAGAGGTAGTGGTCAACTACCCCATGTCACTGGTTGTGACAGTTCCGAACATGTCCAAGGCAAAGCAAGGCCGAAGTTAAATATGTCAGTCGCATAAAATTGGTTCTGTTGAAAGCTACCAGCTTAGAGCTTGGAGTGCACCATGATTACTAGTTACGCTCACCAGTTACAAGGATCCAAGCACCATGTCTCACCACTGGCTGCACCGAGGATCCCGACGCACTTGTTACATTCGCATCGAGGACAAGCAAAGTTGTCAGATGGTGTCCAGTGTGCCTTGGCCCAGTGCACCTACTGAGGGGTCTTATGATGCGGACTACCACCCAAAGATGTAGAAATGCACATGTAAGAAAGTGTCACATTACATTGTGATGCAATCACACTATGACACTGCACTAGAAATATACTAAGTAAATGCATGTATATATCTATAGATGTGAATGCATATCCAAATGTATGTAACACAGGTGAGTATATCATGATGCCTCTCTTTTTATGCACATATCGGTGTACCTATGTACATGTATACACTGATGTACGGTTTGTATCGGCAGCCCCGGATTTTGGACTCCATCAATCCATCCATGCGGCCGCGCTACAAAATCCTCAGCAGTGATGCCCAAGGCTTCCTGCAAATTCTCCTGGGCACCCGGAAGGGTCAGCCTCAGCCTTCACAAACAACGCTCAGGTGATCAGATTGGAGGACAATGAGCAACAAAATATCAATTCTATAGGGGTAACAGTGTAAGGTGATCAGATATGATGTAATTGTAACTGATATGGTGACCCGACACCCAAAATGCATGATTTGAGGGGTCCCCCATTTTGAGAAACACCCATGTGATGTAACTGATATGGCGAGTTGGGTCAATATTAACCATCCAAAGAATGGGTAGATGAACATCCCGACGAAGGCTAGTTTGCTTATTTGGCGGGATGTTCGCCACGCGGTTATTAACCCACAGCCATATCTGATGGCTCTGTATGCTCATAGAAAGATTGATAGAACTAGTGTTTATCAAAGTGGCTGAAACACATCTGCTTCAAACAAACCGGTACTGCTGCATAGCTATCGCGTCTTCGCTGATATTGAACAAACAACAACCAACAACCAACGTGTTCACTGGGTCGATCTTTCCGGGGAAAATCTCTGTTGGAAGCCCAGGGATCAGGATTCCCTGCAATTCTTGGTGGCTTACCCCCTTTTTTCCGGGAAAATCTCTGTTTTAACCACCAATCGCAGGGTTAGAAACGGAGCATGTAGGTGGTCGCCATCGCGCAGCCGACCCATGAACAGCTGGCTCCCGCTCTCCTGGCGAAACTGCTGCAGTTCGACCTTCTGGGATTCCGCCATGAGGGCCTCCGCCAACCACGGCGAAGCCGTGCTTGGAAATCCATGGCCGAGGGCTTGAAAATGGCGAATACGGGGGAAGGTACTGGCTAAAAGACTCATGGATCACCTGCTGTGAGCTAGTGGTGTTGAGATTTTAAGAAAAATCCAAAGGATATGGTCCTGCAGCCTGCAACTGGTTTAAGAGGGACTTTGGGCATAATGCAATGTATATTTACTGTGGATTACTATTGAGGAATCAACCACGGAAGCAGCAGTATAGGAGTGCTGGTTGAGGTTGCGGTGAATTGCCGGTTCCTTGCTGGTGGATTGCCAGCGGATTGCCAGTGGATGCCGGTCGTTGCAGCTGCGCAAGTCTGGCTGCAAACATCTTAAACAACTCAATCTGCCCCGCAAGACATGAAAAGGCAAGCTTGTAAACACTTAACGAATGGCAGGTATGTAATTCCAAAATGGCCCAAACTAGCACGTGTTGGATACAGTCGTAGCCAATCCCGTCTGTCAGGGCAGTCTTTCTGTCGATGGCAAATGGATAGAAAGAAATCAGGACAGCTCCCTCAAATTCCTCCAACCTTTTTGCAAAACTGGACAAATCCGCAGTGGCTGCCGCGATTTCACCACATTCATATCTTGATCCCAAGACTGGCCATCTAGTTTCGTTAATGATTGCTTCTACTGCTTTTTGCTAAGCAGATCTCTCAGGGTGAGTCAGGCCCCAACCAAAAATCTGCTCCCCTAGCGAGGTAACTCCTGCAACCACCAAGGTCTTGCCACGCAACAAGTACTGAAGTATGATTCCGTCGGCCAACCTCATCACCCATAGAAGCCAGCTGCTCAGCCTTGGGGCTGCGGCAATCACTGTGCCCAAAGCCTTGATACCCGACAACCGCTTCACATCACCATGCAAGCTGGAGAGTTCACAGCTCACCATGAGCTTGATTCATTGTGTTGGTGAATGGTTGTCGGCAAATCATTCGTGAGATGGTCTCCGTTGGTCACCAGTTCTTGACGTTCAAATCATCAAGGACTTGGGGACTTCATGTAGTCAAACCGGGTTGTTGATTCTTGGTGCTAATTGATGCTCAAGAATCCCAGCTGCCAATCAGCGATCCGCCACTGTTTTTTGTTGTGTACGGTTCGTTGCTGTGCAACTTAAAATCTCTATGAGCAACCGTCAACCATCAACCATTGTCCATTGTTTATGTTTCGTCATTGACTATTCTGGATTCTCTTTATTGCTGCTTATGAACCATGTCATGAATCATAGTTTATGGTCGATAAGCAACAATCGCCAACCACACCCAGCGATTCATCGTTCATCTCTACAACCCCTGAACATCTCAACGTTAATTAATCTTTACACTCACCCCAAACCTTACAACATGGCTAACCATGGTTCTCCATACGCAACCTTACAACCCCCATCTTGGTTCCAGAATCTCCACGCCCCAAACCTTACAACCCCACCATGGTCCATGCTTAACCTCTCACCCCGCACATATGAACTGAGCCTCGCCTGGAGGTCGCCACTCTTCAGTTTCTCGGCTAAGACGTTGTTGCGCCGCAGGTGAGTACCTCGGGGGCGCGGGAAGTCGCGCCCCAAGTCGTGACGCCACCGTCGCGGGGCGCCAGAGTTGTGGACCCTGGACCCTGGGTCATGGTGGTGGAAAGCAAGGGATAGTGGTTGATGGTGGTGGATGGTGGCTGATGGTGGTTGATGGTGATTGATGGTGATACATGATGGACGAAGATGCAACGTGTTATGGATCACGATGGATCCGTTTGGGCCATGTCTGGTAGGCTTTATTGAACCTCAGAAGGTTCCACATCAGCGCAGTTTGTCTCGAACAACAGCTCTCAGCCCGCGGCACAAGCGCTTGTACTGAAACTTGTACGCCTGACAGGCAACTTACAATCAACACGTCCCAGTGATGCGAGTCCTTTCAGTATACTGATATTACTTCAGATGTCTTCAGATATAACAAACCCAATTGCGCGGCAATTTCAGCATACAAAGTGCCACCTGCGATCCCCTAAGGTGTTTCCAAGCTGCCAAGTTTGGCGACCGAAGCGAAGTCCTCGCCTTGTACTGCTCGCTGCCTTCGGCAAGGGCTTCACCTGGCGCGCACCGGTCGTGGTGCCTGGTCCCCGCATGGAGCTACCATGGAGCCATGACCAGCCCAAGACCAGGGTGGCACCTTCAGATTTCCACACGAGGATCACGAGGATCCCTGCAATTTGTGGGGTCATCAGTGGTGTCCAAACCCAATACTGAGGATATTTTGCCGGTTGGAAATGCTCTGCCCCTTCGCTTTCATTGCTGTCGTCTACACGATTTCCTTGGTGGAGGAATTAATGCCCTCCTAGAATTCTCTGTAACCTTATGACCAGCCGTGCACAGCTTGTCATGCTCATCTACACCGCACCATGGATTTCTTTCACCTTCACCTCTCCAATCATCCCCACCCAAACAAAATCAGCAGCCACCAGTTTGAAAAACAGCATCACGCTATTAAAGATGCTTTGTTTCATAGTGATGCTGTTTTCAAGATTACTATCTTCATTGCAGAGTTCTCCATTTCCGAAAGATCGCCTGGGACTTGAACAAAGCACCAAAGCCCTGCCTTTGGGACAAGCCACTTTCAACATACCACGTTCTATCCTCATATGCAGCAACCAAGAGCAAGGCACTAGCTGGCATCAGTTGCATCGACAACCAGCGCAATGGCATGGATGCGTAGTTTAGTGCATATAAATCAAAATTATACATGTACATACAGTAGTTGTGGTTGTGAGCGACGCCATCTATGTCATTGCATCTACATGTACATACACACACACACACACACATGCACACACACACACATACAAAATAGGCATACACTAATGCATGTATAGGTCCGTTTTCATATGCATACCTTTACATCCATAGTACACACACGTGCTTACATGCCTTGTACACATGGATGCCGATACACATATGCACGCGCATATGTCATCTTGCCTGCTTGTGCATAGCTGAGAAGGAAACCCTATTCTGGTCTGGATTCCGTTGAATTTCGTCGGGAAACAAGATCTTGCACTCTTGTAGTACCCATCACGGTTCTAGTTCAGACTAAAAGGACTGAGATGAGAGAAAGTACCAGGGAGATGGTAGTACTACCGATCAGGAACAAAGGCAAACCCGAAAAGGAACCACAAGACGTTGGGTTGGAAGAACCAAAAAGGATGGAAAGCTTTCCACATTTTTTTTAGGGTGAAGAGCTCTTGGTGTAGTTTCAGTCGCCAAGCTTTGATCTGAAGGTCATCAGCCAACTGTCCATCCCTTGGGTGTTTGCGTGCTGCATCTAAGCCTCAAGCTTGCTATGGACTATGGATTGGAATCCTGTCTTCATCGCGTCATTTTGTTTCTAGCTTTTTTCAAGAAAACGGCTTTAACCAGTTACCCGCTCTTTTCAGTAATTCGTTGTGGCAATCTAAATCGCCCCATCAAAGGGATCCTGCGTATGTCGCAGTTGTTTTTTTGGGAGCAGGTGTGCCGTCCCTACACTTTGTTGAAGAATGTCCACGGATAATCATCAAGTCTATACACTTGTCTCAGTTCCAAGCGGTGTTCTGGTTTGTCAATCAAGTTCGAACTTCTTTTGCAATAAGCTTAATTAATTTGTGAGATGGATCGAGTGTAGTTACTGAACGAAACATGTTACGTCTGTATAAACTACGAGAGAAAACAGTTCCTTTCACTGATGTGTGCAGCTACCCGTGCCGCTACGAAGCATTGCTGCTTTAAAGCGTAGGGTCTTTGGCTCGATGACACTTCCTGAAGATCTGCAACGGTACAACTGCAACGACACAGAGACATATTGCAGACAGCACGCCGCGATACATGTTACCTCCCGATTATATCAGTATTATTAGATAGACATCAATTATATAGTAACAAACACTCGGATGCAACGATAAAATCCTCCCTAACTACTCAAGCAGATATCGAATCCACCTGCAACAGTATAACCATCACACATCTGGGTAGCTAATTCAAGAGCTGGATCTCCCCATCAACCACTGTTGTTGCTGTTGTTGTTGTTGCGCCTAGTACTATCCATCAAAACTTTCCCATTCACACCATCAACTTTTGATAGCTATCATATTCCCCGTCTATCCTTTGGTATCCTCTAAAACTAATCACCTCATCAACCACTACCGCAACTAACCGCTGGATCCTTGCACTGATGGTTTTGTCCATGATGTACCAACCAACGGCCCCTGGTGCTTTCCCTATAGCCAAATATAATGGTTATGAACAGCTGGATAGTTAGTAGGTACCGCTATACACCAAAATAATCAGTATCAACCATGACTAACCACCAATAAACCACTGGGTATCACCACCGTTGCCATGGTGGTTAACAACCACATCAGCCGGCAGCAGGTTGCCACCAAGGAGCCCTTCAGCCAGACGCTTTCCAAGTCCTGACTTCTTGTCAAAGCCTTGGATCACCACCTGGCTCGACGATGGCGAGCCCGAAAGTGACGACTTGTGACCCGAACGGCAGGGGGTGATGACTGGCCATTACTAGTGATTCGACTTGTGATTAAACTGGTGACCTCCCAAAAAGAGGCAGCTCTTGGAATTAACTTGTGATTAAACTCGTGGTTAAACTTGGAGGATACTTCGTAGAGAAAAGGGGCCAACAAATGCTCCCAAATACAATAACACCATTGCCACATCTTGCCAAAGGAGGCAGTTCTTTGATTTTTTGCACTTTCCCGTGGCACCTGCCGCTTTTCAGCATCCTTTTCTTTCCTGGCCCCGGGCAACGTCCAGGAGAGGGTGCATGTGGTGATCAATAGTGCTATCTCCGATATATTGGGATAATATGTTCTCCTACAATCTGCCTAATGACTAGTATCATTGCAATATCCCTATAGCATGATTAATACCTATTGTAATAAACTATTATCATTGTGGTTATAGTCCTATAGCCTATATCATTATTGTTATAACTATCACTATGCCGAATAACCAGTTGATTAATACTTATTACATTGATTGGTATTAACTACTACTATTAAGAATAGTTACTATTATGGTGATTAACTGTTGTAATAACTATTACTATGGTGAATAACTATTGTTAATGCCGTTGATTGGTATTTCCCACTGCGGTCTTTGCTTCTCCAAAGCCCCCGATCGCCTTGCCGGGCCGTTTGCTGCCGAGGTCGCACCTCCTAGGTGCACCCGCCGAGGTAACAGTTAGGCGAATGATGATGGTGGATCCTGGTAGATCCCGTTGGATCCTGGTGGATCATGGTGGTTCATGATGTTTCAATCATGGTGGTTTATGCTTCATAAACACTTGATGATCGTTACTGACTTGTAATGGTTGTGATTTGTGATATTTGATCATGATGGTTAATGATGCTTGGGGTTCGTGAATATTGGTCCCTGCTGGTGCTATGATGCTCAAGACCGCTAATGATCAAGACGGTGAGTAATGATGGTTAATTATCTATCATGCATTGTGGTTCATGATGCGAAACATCATGGTTCACAACGCTGAATGATAGCTGATAGTAATGAAGGGCTAGTGATGCTTCGGGATGATCCATGTTTCATGATGCTTCAATATCCTGAAGGCTGGCTCATGGTCTGCGAAGCGTTGTGAGGTTCAAGAAATCCATGGCTCGTGACGTTTGATGATTGGCAATGATGCCTCATGATGATTCGCGATGTTTTGTAATCATGCTATAGAAGACTATGCGTGATAAGGCATGATTACATGCCTAACGATGTTTCATCATCATCATCATCATCATCATCATCATCATCATCATCATCATCATCAATTGTTATGATTGTATATAAGCTGTTCGCTATTAGAAATGATGATTGGCAAACATTCAAGATGCTTGATTATGTTTCGTCATGATGAGTATCCGTCAAGTAAGAATCGCCAACCAATGATACTCAACTATGGATAACGATATGATAACGATGGGTGGCAGTGGGTAGTAACGCTCAAGAATGGCTCAAAATGCTCAATCATGGTGAACTCTGGTCAGTGATTTTAGTGAAGTTTTATGGTGCGTCATGATGATCAAGAAGCACAGAATGAATAGTTGCTGACAGTCTTTGATGGTTCTTGGATAAGGGGGAATTAATGATTTTGATCATCAATCATGGTGAACATAGTCAGTGATTTTGATCAAGTAATTTGGTAATTGTGCTTGTACAACAAAAGAATCTTCTTGGAAGAGCTTTCCATTGTAGGAAGCGAGTAGCGATAGCAAATGTAAGTGCAATCACTGGGAGTCCAACAGCTCCTTGGCTCTAAAAAATTATGGTGCCTAAGCGCTGAGGAACCGACATGATCATCAAAGGCTGTTGCTCGCAGATATAAACATATAAAATGCATTAAAATACTGTAATATACGCCAAATAAAGGTGTAAATCAGCAAATCAAAACCGTGTTCATATGTATACACATAGACATGTATACATGCAAATGTCTGGTGGAAACTGAGTGGTTGGTGCCTGACCAACTTGCATTTGGAACCCGACTTGGGTCAACGGCGTATTTTGAAACTAATCGGTTGTATTTTGAAACTATCCGGTTGTATTTTGAAACTAATATTGCGAAACTTCGCGGTTGTATTTGGAAACTGTACGGTTGTATTTTGAAACTAATATTTGGAAACTCTGACGTTGTATTGTGAAACTAATATTTGGAAACTGGGACCTGTATTTGGAAACTTTAAAGTTGTATTTTGAAACTGGTATTGTGAAACTCGTATTGCGAAACTCGCACGTTGTATTTGGGAACTGGTGACCTGTATTTTGAAACTGTTTGCGGTTGTATTTTGAAACTCTGAGTCTGAAACTGGACCTGGTTGGCCGGACAGCTTTCGAAGAACTCACTCCATCGCCCTTGCCTCCCTTCCACGCTGTCAGCAACTTTGCCCGGACTTGAACTCTTCAGCTCTCCCAGCCCTTGAACAGCCGGATCAGCACAACTCGCAAACAAGCAGGGACACCTGTCTTGCACAGCACCTCCACCAAGTGTGAAAATCGTCCTGTCAATGTAGCAACGATCATTTAGGACGCCTTGTCAATCGAACGTTAACACGCCCCACCCCACCCCATCCCACCCCACCCCAACTCAACCCTGACCCCGAGTGCTGTGACTGTATAGCAACCATCTTGTGGAACGCGCGTTCAAACGAACGCTAACATGACCCACCCCACCCCAACCCCGACCCTTGGTTCTGTCATTGTAGCAACTATCATCTGGGACGCCTAGTCAAACGAACGTTAACATGCCCCCCGCGTGCTGTCATTGCAACAACCGTTTAGGGCGCCTAGTGAACCGAAAGTTAACATGCCCCACCCCCCAACCCAACCCCGACCCTTTGCCCTGTCATTGTAGCAAAAATCATGTAGGACGCCTAGTCAGGCGAACGTTAACATGCCTCCACCCCAACCCCGACCCCCTTCATCCCACTCCACAACCCCGACACCCCGTCCTGTCATTGCACAACCATTTGGGATGCCCAGTCAAAGGAAAGTGGAACAAAAGTTGTGCCAGACTAGCTGCGAAATCCGACCAAATAGTTTCCAAATCCGGCGCAATAGTTGCGCAATACTAGTTGCAAAATCCGGAGAGTTGCGCAAGAATAGTTGCGCAACAATAGTTGCGCAATCCGACGCGGGAGTTTCGCAATCCTAGACGGCAGTTGCGCAATACTAGTTGCAAAATCCGGAGAGTTGCGCAAGAATAGTTGCGCAAGACTAGTTGCGAAATCCAACCAAATAGTTTCCAAATCCGACCAAATAGTTGCGCAATATTAGTTTCCAAATCCAAGGCAGTTGCGAAATACGACTTCGACCACCCGACTTGCCCATCATATCCCATCATCATCTTCAACTTTGGGAACCATTCAGTAACAAAGAACAGGTGACAACCACCGACTCCCAGGGCTTGTCAGGCCACATTAGCTGCAGCTCCACATCTTCTATGGCCCCGGCGAGGCTTCATGGGAAGCTGAAACTCTCCCTGGCCGCCGGAGTTCTCAGCAGGGAGGATCCCGACCCAAGAAACTCTCGCCATACAATCATCTGGTTGGTGGTTTCAACCCCTTTGAAAAATATTAGTCAACCAACCATAAATTTGTTAATGATTGTATATATATATGTATATTATATATACTAGGAAAAATAAAAAATGTTAATCAAACCACCAACCAGTCATGGATTTCAACTGCCACGATTTCTTCAATTTCTTCAGACCCCCAGTGATCAGAACAAAACCACCGACTTGGGGACCATGGCTACCCCACGCTGCTCCCCACGCTGCTCCCATGTGGGGCCTGTTACGCTTTCGCCCATGGCCGGCTTTGTGGCTCCATGGGACGATGGTTTCGTTCCAAGACCCACGACCGTATGATGGCGTTTTGGTGATCACAGTTTCCTGATTTGCTCATCTCAAAAGGTGCAACCAATCCATGCTGTGACCGAAAATTGCCGTCGCAATCCTGAAAAACAAAACTTGTTCTGTGATGACCTTTTTTTGAAAGGGGGCTGCAACATACGGCAACCTGGCAGTTGGCGACCCTTGGTTGTTGATAGATGTTGATAGCGGTGGAGAGTTGTGGTTGCTGGTGGTGATGGTTGCTGCCCATGTTAGTGATCATTCTCAATGGATGATGGTTGCTGGTGATTGATGGTGCTTGACACTTGACGGTGGCTGATGGTTGGTGATTGACCGGCGCTGGTTGTTACTAGGCGATCATCTGCCCGAAGTTGTTCCTGCGCGAGTCTGTTTGCTGACTTGGCCCAGCGGAGAGACCTGTCTGCCCTTCCTATGGATTACACTCAGCTCCCGAACCAGGCTGGGAATTTGAGACGTAAAACAAGTGTGGCTGATCACTTGGCCGTTGGAGTTTCGACAACCACTGGCACTGGTCATTTCGAAGTAAGCGAGAAACCACTGGCACTAGTCATTTATCTGTAAGATATCATACACATGGTACTAGTCAATGGCACTGTCGTCATTGACCATGATCCCATATCCCGTGACCTGGTCATGGCACCAGTTCATGTTCCAAATCCATCAACCCACCAGAACTCCCATGCGGCTTGTCGTTTCGGGCTCGAGCCCAGACAGCTGCGCCGAAGGATCGGGAGCATGGACACCTGGCTCTTCACATCCCCCCTGGTTGTGACCCAACATGAGCTGCTGGACCGTTCACCTGCCCGTTCTTGGGATGGTCATGACCCAGAGCCATGAGCACAATACATGACATGTGGCCAAATTTGCACGCTTCAGGCATCCGCACGTGAATTGATTTCTATTCACAGCTTCAACTGCAATTTAATATGTGACACACACATCGACATATACAGTGCGTGATCGTGCTTACAGGTTGCTGGGTATCCTCCATGTGTTTACAAGAAAGCTTAACCCCCGCAATCCAAATGTTTGTACATCAAACATATTTGCAAAAAGCATTTGTTCCTGTGTGCATGTGCATCAAACATCAGCTCCGAACAACCGGAGCCTGGCCCAACCAGGCTAACCGCTGGTCCTGAATGCTTTTCTGCGAGGCAGCAGGTGCTGGTGTTGAGACCTGCCGAGGTACAGCGCTTGGCGAGGCCGGCGATGGATTGGTAACGTCTAGGTTTTTGGGGGGGCTTAGCATGATCATCAATGGCCGTTTCCTAATGGTTCATGGTCAATCCATGCTTAATCTACAGCCATGATTAACATCTGGTCCAGCATGGCTTTCCTTTTGGCTAATCTACGCTTCATGACAGGATAATTCATGACCAATAAGAATGCGTTTATAAATAAGCCACCACCAAGTTCACCAGCTCAGTAGCTGGTGACTTTGTCATAGCAGCAGATGGACACACACATCTATT
The DNA here is from genome assembly GCA_009767595.1 of Symbiodinium kawagutii. NCBI lineage: Eukaryota > Dinophyceae > Suessiales > Symbiodiniaceae > Symbiodinium > Symbiodinium kawagutii. The sequence goes on from VSDK01021218.1 coordinate 229,801, forward strand.
CTGTACAATGTGGTTCTATCCACGTGGTTCAGAGCCAGACTTTACATCTTTCATTTCAGCGCTTGTTTTTGCAGGCTCTTCTGTGCGGTTGATTGGGTGCAAACAAAAAGAAGAAGAAACGGCACCCAAACACTGTTCCATCGCTTCGACCACATGTGTTTCTTGTGCTTACTGCTGTCTTTTGTTTCATCTGTCCCTGTTTTGCCATGCCAGTCTTGTCAGTTCCTTCAGACCGCTCTTGACCACCCTAAGTGCACATTTCTACTGAAAATCCGACTCAATCATACTACGCAACGAAGGTCAAACGCACTCATCGAAATTGAGCAAAGTCCGACGAAACACGATTTTGTCACCCAAAGAGCAAAGCAGATAGGTGTGCATCTTATTGCATCCACATCAACTCATATGTAAACTTTCTTTCATGATCTTTCATGTGCATGAAAGACAAATATGTCCATATGCACATAATGTGCATGTCTCTGTACATCTCCATGATGATGTGCCATGCTGGTGATCTCCATTGTAACAACACGCATTCATCACGGGCATCGGCTCAGCTTCCCGCTGTTTTGATCTCAGGAGGCCTCGGAAGCAAAATGAGGAGATGGAAGCGAGAAATCTGGTGATCAAATCACTGGGAATTTGTTGGAATTCATTGGAGTTGATGGGAATTCCACTGGAAATCATTGGAATTCAATAGAATTCATCATATGGCCATTCGAGATGATTTGAAGACAATAAAATTCACCACATGAATTCGTTGACGGTTGATGTGCTGTTCCTTCTTTACGGGAAATATCAGCATCTTGGATTGTTGAACAAGAGGCTCGTTTCCCGAACTCGACCCAAGATTTCAAGCACCAAGCCACTCTTATGTCACCCGTGGCAAATTAAAAAACTGGATCTAAGCCATGTCTGAAGTGTAGAAAACTGGGCAGTCCACAGATCGTATAGTCCCAAAACATTGGAAGTTTCCCTTTGCAATGACTTCACAAAACAGATGTTTGGGAAACATCCGCCTACGGATGTAGTCTTCAAGGGCTCAACCAAACCCAAGGAGGTCTCATGTACCATCCACAGGCTTTAGGACTGGGGTACTGGTTGGTGACTGTTGTGATGTCCATCGAGTTGGTAATATTAGACAATGAAAGAAAATGAGGTCCTATACATGACATTGCTTGCATGTTGCCTGTATGTATGCGAAATATACAAATATTTCTTGCGGGGATAGGTCAATACAAACATCCAACGAGTCGAAAATCGTCTGTATTACAGCCTCCCGCATGTCAATTGACTAAAAGGGTATCGTTCAACCGGGGTTCAGTGGAGGTTTCTGTCCATCCTCCGCGCGGCTGTGTTTCGGACGCATGGGCGACGTTGGTAGCCTTTTTCCTCAAGTCCTGCGTTGCTGGGGTGTCCAGGGTTGGGTTTCCCCTAGCCGCCAAGCACAAGAATGAAAAACAGAGTGTGGTGGAGTAATGTGGTAGAGGCAATACCTAATGAAATTCATTATGGGTAGGGTTTTTTTCCCTTCCAAAAATGTTTTCCCTGTGCCTAGCTAGACCTTACTTGATGGCGGATTGATTGATTGATTGATTGCATTACGGGTATGTTCTTAATCATTATAGCCAAAGGGGATCGATCGACCGAAACAACAAAGCTTCACCGAGCGCCTCCAACTGGGACCATCTCAGATTTCAGAAACCGAACCCAACTGATGGCCATTATCAAGGACATGGCCCATGGCCGTGTCCTCTGCTCATGCTATCAACCAGAATTATATCAAGGTAGATCTCGACTTATCATTCCGAACATGTCCCCTATGTTAGTAGGGATACATAAGTAAACTACCAATTTGGAGTACCCCCATCTTTAGGAAAGAAACCATCTTCCGTTGGCACGGACGGACTTTTTGGGCAGGAAACCACCTCAAAAAGACTTTGGAGATTCCGCACAAACGGCTAACGCAGCAGTCATACAGGACTGGGGTGATTTATGAATGAACAGGCCCCTGTCCCTGTGAACCTGCACGACTAGACGTGGGGGACACTCGTCTCACCGGGTTTTGAGTTGCAACAGCAAGTCTTGGGGAGGTCCTACAGCAGGCACGGATGATCCATCATAAAAGAAGGCCTGAATGAATGCATGGCCTTGTTTGATGGTGCACCCCCAAAAATTGGCAGTAAATGAATTTCCAGCGCAGTGGACCGTAGTTTCAACCAGAATAGTACCCAACTTAACCCAAGCCAGCTGCGAGTTTTTGCGCATCTCCTCTCTCTTCACGATCTTCTTAGGTCGTTCTACATAGGTCCCATCTGCCTCGCAAGGGATCAAAAGCACATCCTCAGAAAGGGGGCATATCAGGGACACATCAGCGACAACAGCAAAGAATGGGACACCCTTTTTTTTAACAGTGGAACAATTTATTCTAACATTGACACTTTTAATTAACATTGGATCCTGCTTTTCTAACAGTGGCAGCACTCTTTTCCAACATTGGTCCCCGGAGCACTGTTTTTCTGACAGTGGGTCATGGGCACTGTTTTTCTAACAGTGGGTCATTGGGTGGTCAGTGTTGCTAATTTATGTGTTGTTACCATGGAAAAATTCTCGACAAATCTTTGAGCATGAAGATCCTCGACAGGTCTTTGAATATATGAAAGTATTCTGTGGTTTTCACTCAAAAATTCTCCGCCGGATCTTTGAGTATGAAGGTCTTCATGGAAAAACTCCTCGACAGATCTTGGAGTACCAAGGTTTTCAAGGAAAAAAATCCTCGACAGATCTTTGCGTGGAAAGGTTTTCATGGAAAAAATCCTCGACAAATCTTTGAGTATGTCGGTTTTCGTGGCAAAAATCCTGGACGGATCTTTGAATATGAAGGCTTTCATGGAAAAAATCCTGGACGGATCTTTGTATATGAAGGTGTTCCTGGGAAAATTTGTCGACAAATCTTTGAGTCTGAGGGCTTTTCATGGAGAAACTCCTTGACAGATGTTTGAGTATGAACGTTTTCATGGAAAAACAATTGACAGATTTTTGAGGATGACGGTCTTCATGGCAAAAACCCTGGACAGATCTTTGAGCGGGAAGATTTTCATGGAAAAAATCCTCGACGGATCTTTGAGTATGACGGTTTTGAAGGAAATAAATCTTGGCTGTGGCTGTTGCTGTTGCTGTTGTTGTTGTTGCTGTTGGTGGTGGTGGTGATGGTGGCGATGCTGGTGGTGGGCTAGTGCTGGTGGTCGTGCTGGTGGTGGTGGTGGTTGTGGTGGTGGTGTTGGTGCTGTTGGTGCTGGTGCTAGTGGTGCCGGTGTTGGTGCAGGATCGCAAATAGCCGCGGGGTGGCAACAGCCGCAAGAATGGCTGCACAGCCGCAAAGACAGGTTGGAGGAAGTCGGATGGGAGGGTGGCAACTTGCCGCAAGAATAGCTGCACAGCCGCAAAGAAAGGTCGGAGGAAGTCGGATTGTAGGGGGGCAACTTGCCGCAAGAATAGCTGCACAGCCGCAAAGAAAGGTCGGAGGAAGTCGGATTGTAGGGGGGCAACTTGCCGCAAGAATAGCTGCACAGCCGCAAAGAAAGGTCGGAGGAAGTCGGATTGTAGGGGGGCAACTTGCCGCAAGAATAGCTGCACAGCCGCAAAGAAAGGTTGGAGGAAGTCGGATGGGAGGGTGGCAACTTGCCGCAAGAATGGCTGCACAGCCGCAGAGAAAGGTTGGAGGAAGTCGGATGGGAGGGAGGCAACTTGCCGCAAGAATGGCTGCACAGCCGCAAAGAAAGGTTGGAGGAAGTCGGATTGTAGGGTGGCAACTTGCCGCAAGAATGGCTGGACAGACCGACAGAAAGGG
>VSDK01021218.1:233869-243900 GCA_009767595.1 Symbiodinium kawagutii
TGCACAGCCGCAGGAAAGGTTCGGGAGCTGAGATTGCGGGGTGGCAAGTAGCCGCAAGAATGGCTGCACAGCCGCAAAAGAAGGTTAAGTTAAAGAAATAGGGTGGTGGGTTAAAAACATATTGGGCCCAAAATAGAGGGGGTTGCGTTGCGCACAATGTTAGAAAAGAGTGGTGTGCTGTTGGAATAGCATGTTGCACTGTTAAAAAAGAACTCTGGAAAGAAAAACACGGTTAAAAAGAAGTGCTCGGAATGGAGTGTGCAATGTTAGAAAAACAGGGAGCAATGTTAGAAAAACACAATGTTAGAAAAAAAGGTTTCCGCTGTTAAAAAAAAGGGCCGCTGTTAGAAAAAAACAATGCAATGTTAAATAAAAGTGGGGCCCGCAAAGAATGCCCTCCAGTGAAAAATGACCGTCATCGCAGGGCATGACAACCCTGTTGCACTGATTGGGGCCAGCAATCAAAAGATTTTGATGACCAAGAAGGAAGACAAAGCGCCAAAAACACAACAACATGATCAGAGAACCATCCACAGACAATCCTTGAGATGTTCAGAAGCACCAAATCTTTGCAATGCCCTAAGTTCATTGCTTGATACCATCTTAATACCTATAGGGTTGGTGTTGCTACTGTAGGTATCCCTATTGCCTGGTCCGGAAGGAAACCCCACTCCACTGGTACCACTGGACCAGCTTCAAGGGTCTCTGAAACCTATGGGGCCGTTGCAACCCCAAAAGGGACGACCCTTCGACCCTTGCCAAGGCCTGGCATACTTGGTGATCAGAAATCACAGGCTGGAGCTTGTCCAACCATGGCCGATACTGACTGGCTTAGCTTTGGAAGCTCGTGATTGGAAATTACTAATTCTTGCTTGACCAAGTGTATGTTTCTTTTTTCTGGGTGAAGCAAAAATTCCTGCAAGTGTGTCTGTATTAACCTTAAAGTTGGTCCTAAAGGTAACCCCCAACATTTCTGCCAGCCAGCAACCTTGACACCCATGGCGAGAATATCTTTGATTCTCCTCCGAATCGACCAGTTGACTTCCCACTGCGCGGACCTTTGCCACCACATCTGACTTTGTCTTGGCATATGCAATGCCTTGGTCAACGGGTCACCACACATCACTACCAATGAAATTGCTGCTTTACCAAACTCGTCCATTTGTTTTGTTTACATTGTTTACAAGTAGGTGCTGGCCATCACAGCCAGGCTGGCGACCTCAACTCGTTCCAAGCTCCTTCTGAGTTGCCCTGCGCATGGGCTTATTGTAGAAGGGAAAGCCCTGGAGGGACTTCAAGGAGTTGGTAGCAGCTGACACCTGCGGCTGACCCATGGGCATTGCTCAGATCCGTCCATAACATGGCTGTGCCCTCAACCAACACAACATCTCGGACCACCAACAAAGCTCACAGCGCCCTGAACCCAAGCTTCCTAGGTCAAAACTCCAAACAATGAGTACCCTTAAATTCATCAAACCCTACAAGTAACATCTGGGGAATGAAAAAAATCTTCCATCCCGAAACCCATCCCCACTTCCACCCGAGGATCAGGGCTGTTCCAGCTCACAACCGCCAGTCATCCCAGGGTCGCACCTCTTTGAAGATGATCCAAGCCTGGACGAGAACCGACAAGGACGGTCACGCAGTGTCGCCACCATGAGCTAACCGTCACCAATGAGAAAAGTCAGCATCATCCATCATCATCAACCCATCAAGCCAAGGGGTTGGCACTAGTTCGTTGTGTACAGCAACACCAGGTTGCAAAATGGAACACACACGGGACAGCTGGTCACTTCTGAATTGTCAACTTCTCGGCTGGCTCCAGAAGTTCCATTCCCAGACCGCCTGCCCTCGTCGTTTTAACGACTTCATGGCGATGATGTCAATGATGCCACCAAAGGCTGCAAAAACCTGCTGCAAACACTACACTGGAGGTGGGACCACTGTTGGCCAGGGAGTTCTCCAGACCAACCTCAGTGCCTTTTTCTAGGTCAGAAATCTTGTGTGAGGGAGGTCATTACCTAAGTACCAATCATGGGGTGGGCCGGATTTGCCAGCCATGGCTACCCCTGAGCTACCATCCCACTAAAAACCACTTACAGCAATGCTTCATCCATGTTCACACTTGGTGGATTTGAACCTCAATGGTACAGGGAGCGTAGTAACTCTAATCACTTCGTGTATAGTCTAGTCATCACTTCGTCATACTTAGTCTTCTCTCAATTCTCGGATCAAAATGGTGATTTCTCAAAACAGGGAACCTCCTACATTCTCTTTTGCAAAGCACGTGTAGTTAGTAGTAAACAGACCATTTTTGGGGGGGTCCCATATTTTGAAAACCCTCAAACGGATCTAGTACACCACTTGGGTATGGCTCTTGCCCCACAAAAAAAAAAAAAAAACGCATCTCTGGACCATCGCTTGTCCCAACAAACGGGTGTAGGGCGCCCCAGACCCGGCCTCCCGCAGAGATTTCTTGAGAGTCTCAACATTGATCTTGTCGTTGAGGTTGTTGACATACCTCGTGGGGCAGGTCGCTGGGTTGATCATGGTATCCTCTGGCAACCTGGCAGTGGGAAATGCAACATTTCAATGGTTCTCGTTGCCAGGTTGGTGTACCAAAGGGTAATAATTGCTGGATTTCCTAGGGATACCTCCGGCAATGTTCCCTTGAAAGTGGGCTTTCCAGTTTACCAGAGGGTAACTTGTTGCTGGGATGCGCATTGACATGTCGGGATGCAATTACCAAATTGGGCAGTCAAAAGTACCCAGTCATTCAATCAAATGAGACTCCTGTCATCGGCTTATACTCTAACCGATTGTCAAGTAACCCGTTGTCAAACAACATTCATCAAACATTCATCAAACATTCATCAAACATTCATCAAACATTGATCATTCTGATGATACTCATGTCATCAGTTGTGTCTCCCCAGGGGCCCGTAACCCCCACGATTCGCCCGAACTGTTCCACTCAGTTCGGCGCAAAGTCTGGTTCGCTGCCTCGCAGGTGCGCGAGTCGCGAACAAGTTGGATGCACAGGATGTGCAAAAAACCTGTGAATCATGGTGGTTGTGAATGGTGAGTTGTCAATGGTGGGTTGTCAATGGTGGGTTGTCAATGATGGCTTGTCAATGGTGCTTAGTTGATGATTGTGGTTCTTCATAATGATCAATGCTGCAGTTCATGGTGAAGGACTGTAATGGCAAACAGTGATCCGGCCAACATGTGCATGTTTGCATCTAAATAGGTATACAAATGAATATGTGTGTGAAATGACTATGATGTATTCATGTTTAGATAGATTTAGATAGGTAATATCATACCTGTTGGCATTTACACTATGTTTATACATATTTGTATATGTAACAATATCCATGTGGTATTCATGAATGATTTTCTGATGCGGTCATGCCTGCGTCTCTGTTGCACATATGTATTACATAGCTATGTATGCAGGGAGTAGGTAGCTACACCGGTTGGTAGGTAGGCATCTAAAGAATCTATCTACTATCTACAGTATCTGTCCATCCATTCATCCAATCCAATCCAATCCAATCCATACTGAGTTTCGGACCATGGTGCGCTGCCACAACAGGCACCAACCAGCAACCCACCCTTGTCTTTCCTTGATGGAAACGGCCGCGCGACAAAAGGCATCGCGCCAAACATACCTGAAGATACCGAGCTTGCAACAAAAGCAGGATGGACAATAATGTTGTGGCCCCCAACTCATAGTTTGCTCAATTCTGTTGAAAAAACAATATCAATCTGATTATGACGAAAAAAGTGGCCATATTTTTTCAACACAAGTGGCTGTGAATCACTGTTATGGCTATATTCACAATAATCAAAACAATGTTTATTCACTGAAAATCACTATTTGAGTGGTACCGGTGGTCACCATGGTCATGGCGATCCGCGACCAGGCGTCCACGCTGTTTTTACGGGGAATTCCAAGCGTTTCAACCGTTTCGCCCACCGCAGCCGCAGCGGTTTCCTTCAAATGTTGCTATGGATACGATGCAGAGCCTGTTTCTATGGGATTGTTTCTTGGATTCGCTCGGGTTTCTCGGGATTTTACAGGTTAAAACATGTTCCCATTGATTTTCAGCCTCCAAAATATGGGTCTTGACATGTTTGAACCTGTAAAAATGTTGGTTTCTGGTTGTACGGTCCCCTGAAAAGGATGGCGATGATGTACCACCCGTTTCCGCCTCAGTGAAGGTCATTTACAACATCAGCTGACCATCGTTACCCACGATCTGGGTGCACTTTTGCAGCTGGTGTGAGACTTGGCCCATCCACAGATCGCTGCAAGGTCACTGTGTGGTTCAGACTGCAGATCAGTGTGCAGAACTCATCCTGTGATGTTGCCCAGTTGTGTATCAATATCAAAGTGGTTGCATCAATGATATGGGTGTTCTTAAAATAGGGGTACCTCCAAGTCATCCATTATTAATTAACCATTTATAGTAGTAAACCAAGCAATTTTTGGGGTTCCCTATTGTGAGAAACCACCATATATCTCCGAGCTCTTTGTGATTTCCCAAAATGTTGATAATCATTGAGTGGGGTCGTGGGAGTGCATGGCTATACCAATAGTGTTGATTTGTGACATCACCAACTGACTACTGTATACTGCGGGGAATCACGATCCGAAAGGCAGCACAAATAATGATTCACAAATGGCCAATGCATACTGGTGAACAATGGTGCTTGTACTGAGCGGTGTGGCGGAGATTCCCAAGTTAGCTGCAGGTTCATCACGTACAGAAGGTAACTGATGATTTAATTATCAAATAAGCAGTCAATTGGGTTGCCATCGTTAATCATAGAGAATCCCATGATTTCCCTATCTTACAAAACCATCGAGCACTATTTCTCATCAACAGCATCCAACTGCTTATTCCACGCAGGTCCTCATGCGCAAACTCCTAGCTGCTCAGCGATCCGTTGGACGGAGGGCATCTTGTGAGACGATTTGGAGACCGATCTTCGGCAACTGAGCAATGTCAAGACGCGTGGGACGTTCCTCAAAGTGGTTGGCAGCAGTTAGAAATATTTGATAGTAGTTGAAGGTTGTGGTTGTGGTTGTGGTTGTGGTTGTGGTTGTGGTTGTGGTTGTGGTTGTGGTTGTGGTTGTGGTTGTGGTTGTGGTTGTGGTTGTGGTTGTGGTTGTGGTTGTGGTTGTGGTTGTGGTTGTGGTTGTGGTTGTGGTTGTTGTTGTTGTTGTTGTTGTTGTTGTTGTTGTTGTTGTTGTTGTTGTTGTTGTTGTTGTTGTTGTTGTTGTTGTTGTTTTTGTCCACTGCTTGAAGCTTACTTCATGGAAAATAAAAGTTGATAATCGCTATTCACTGTGGTTTGAGGAGGATACCGAGGATAGCCATGACTGCCATCGCAGCTACGAAACATCTCCACACAAGCTCTGGAGTGGCAGTGCTCAGGGCTTTTATGCTAGAGAGCTACCAGGGGCTTCCAACGGCAACACGGCCATCTTTCCAGGGTTGGATCATTTTGAGTTGTTTTTCTATACTAACGCTATCTGCTTAGAATAGTATAGGTTGTACATAATTGACAAATTATGCTACCATACGTTTCCATACTCTTGCTATCTATATAAGCTCTCAATATTTCAATCAATCTACATATCTACATATAGTTGTATATGATCTAAGATCTATATACTATACACTATGTATATCTGAAAACAATAATCTACATAGATCTTAGCAACACATAAATATGCTACATAAATCTACATCATGTATAAATCTATCTAATCTAATGCTTAGCGTGGTGCTTATGAGCTGAGATCAACCAAAGGTGGCAACTGCTCAGCGCTACCAGCCGTGCTCATGCATCCCACCCGCCGGCCAGCCGGGAATACGCTTGTGCGCAATGGCGGTGCCGAACCTGTGCAGGCCACCGCGGGGCGGCTTGGCGTAGGCTTGACCACTCCCGCTCAACGCAAAACTGGTTGCTTGCCACAGATACTTAAGCAGCAAGCAGCTCTACAACTCGTACTAGTTTTGACTTGCTTGAGTTGGCTCAGCAATAGGCAGAAAAACCACACGTGCGCGGGACCCACAAAGACATGTTCGAGGTTGATCCAAACGCAGACCTACATGGCTAGGTTTTGACATATCAAGTGATGACCCAAGATGTGGAGGTAGGTGACATGACCATAGTGAAAACGTGCGTAAGATGCCATGACGTCTTCGATGCAGGTTGTCATGACTGTTGGTCTTTGGGGGGCGCATAAATGTGTTATCCATGGCTGGACAAAGGTGTCAAGCTGATATGCTGGATGGAAGCAAGTTTCAACAAAAAAAACAACATGGCATTCGCAGGATTTGCAACTTTGGGAGTTGCATCCACTTATGGCAGGGCCACTGTTTCATCCGTCACGTCTTCAACCATATCACCATGCCAGTCGTGTCAAAGCGTCCTCAAGAGTGTATGATGAACAAGGCAACTTTCACCGCCAGTGGCATTTCGAGTGACAACCATTCACCATTCACCATTCACACAACCGGCAGCCCCAACACCACCTCAAGGATTTCGCGGCAGCAGCATGTTCCCGATCAAAGAGGATGCGTCTTTCCTTCTCTTCACGAGCACGGACATGCTCTTCAATTTCCTCAAGCCTTGGTTCGCAATGGGAAATTAACGGATCCAAACTGCTGGGAGATCCGCTGGTTCCTTTGCGGGTCCCCTGGGCAGAACCCGAGGGGATGCTGTGTGGATTGCAAGCGCTTGCCCTCAGAACCCAAGAGGAATCTCCGTGAATGGCCACCGACCTTTACTTGGCCCACTTGGAAAAAATCCAAACTAAATGATCCCGTTTCTTTGTAAATGTGTCGCCATACTTCCGTATTCCAAATCTGCTGACCACCACGTGGTTTCAGAGGTCAATTCAAAACAATCCAAAGTACCTTACTGTATTCCCTCGGGTCAAGCTTGCCGCAACATGTCCATGCCATATGGTCCCATTCAAAGCCCTCATTGCAATAAGAATTCTTCGTGTGGATGGTCCGGACTGGTACGCAACGTGATTCTCTGGCTCTGCGGCTGCCATGATTGTCACAACCCATGAATAAATTTTTCATAAAGACTGCACAAAAAATGTAAAGCACCTGCACACCACTGCACCCCTTACTGACCAAGCTGAAGAAATCAGAACAGGGAAAGGCACACAGAGTTGTGGCAAGTAAGGGGATCAAAAAAAATATTTTTGGCATCAAAAAAATGTTCCAGGGGGATCAAAAAAAATAAATATTTGGCATCAAGAAAAATTCCCCCGGTCATCCAAGTTCCATGGTCTGCTCCATAACCCTACGCACTGCATGCCTCACCATCAGCTTGTTAGCCCAATTTCGTTTTTTCCACTCCGGGCGCGCCGGCGCGTCTTCCGAGGTTCATGGGGTCAGGTTGGCTCGTGAAAAAGCAAACACACTGCCAACAATGTTCGTTTTCTTGTATGCAATTTTCTTTTTAACAAAAACAAACAACACATATTGATGACCAAGATCACCCAATAGGAATGTAGCCCGACCATCAGTAGTATCAATTTTTGGGCATCCCAGTGTCGCAATTACACTCAATGGGGTCGCCGCGAATGAAAAACAACTTTTTGCCTTCACCAGCAAAGGACCGTAGATGGGCCGGCAAAAAAGCAAACAGCAAGGTATCCCAATTTACCCGTGACACGCGCCCTGGTCGATTAGATTGGAAGCAACGACAGCCGGCCAATTACCGTCAACGCGCAGTCGCTTCAGCAGGCAGGTTGGGTTGACCAAACCAAGGACATTGTACCGAAACCCCCCTGACTCGGCCAGGTGGATTGGAAGCAATGACAGCCAACCCATTACAATCAACCCGCAATCGCTTCACCAGGGAGGGCGGGAAACTGGAAATGATTTGGGGCGCTTTGACAATGACCTGCGATACCTGGTCTGACTTGCGACTGATCTGGCGTCCCCATTTCCATCAACATGAGGATTCATAGCATGATCATGCACTCACGGCAGTCCGCTGCGTTGACCGCTTCGATGATTGGACGCCACTCACATGGCATACTTCCACCACCCTATTTCACTATCATCTTGTTACCGGTACCCATGTCGGGTAGCCTTTGTCAACCTCTTTTTCACCTCATAGAAAACAACATGTCCGCGAAAACTTCCTGATGTTCGTGGTCACCATGCCCAATCAATCAAATACTACAGCCACCCATGAGCCAACTCATCACATATCCTCCGGCACGGGCCTTAATCCGTAGGCGGCTAGCCGCAGATACGAAGCTCGCCGTCTCACTCGCGCCTCAGCTTCACCGGGCATCGTGAATTTCAACACTTCATGGCACTGTGACGTCCCCTGCCTCGTCCGTTGGCTCCCCCCGCACGCCCTCAGCCGGGCCGTTCTTCCATGGATGTTTGGCAATGTTTCTGCACCGCTTCCTGACACGGTGACACCTCGAAAACCCCAGCTGGGCGAGCGGCAGCACCCGTGTTTTCAAGCTGTTCTTCTTCGTCTTGTTCTTCTGCTGCCGCTTCCTGCCCAAAGGAAGAAGGTCATAACCATCAGGGTAGGGATGTTGTCCTCTTGCGGCGGCCCAAACAGCAACATTGCCTCCAAGTGAGCCTGCTCATCAAAGATAGGCGCCTGCAATTGCAACAGCCAAGCAGCTGCAAGAGCTGAAGCCTTGGGGCTTCCGCAGCGATCTTTTCACAGTCTAAATCTACGGGGTTACAAAGCGCCGATTATGCCATCACATCATCCCTGTTCCCCCGGTCCTCCTCTTCGGCCTCTTCGGCTTCGTCTTCATCCGCACCAGCCTGCACGCAAGGGATGCACTCACACAAGGGCCATATGATCAAATTAGACCAAGATGATGCCCGTACGCCAACCACATGGAATGCTGACAACATTGACATAGTAACCCACTTTTTGCCTGCTCTTGCCTCCCATGAGATGACTCTTCCACAGCGCGACAACATCGCACGACACAGACAGCACCTCCATCGCTTCCTCTTCTTCTTCCGCGCCCCCTTCTTCCGCTAGAGCCTGCCGTCACGTGCTGCAGCTAAAGCCCGAACTGCAACAGTGTCCGCCGCCCCGACAGCAAAGCTTCTTACAGCGGAGCACCTCTGCCGCATCAATTTCTTCCCCTCCCGCCTACCAAACATTTGCTGACAAAATCTTGACATTTTCTCCTCTCAGCACACTGATGTCAGAAGACATCGAAATAAAACCCCTTTCACCAAACATATATTCAAAAAGCAGATTTGCCTCATCATGTGTCTCTTCACTTTCGTGCGCCATCGCCTCCTCGGCCGGTCAAGGAAACCCTCAACATCGCAAGCGCATCGTCTTGCGACCGCGCCTCCTCAACCATCGGTTCAGCGACCACGTCTTCCTGAACCCACAAACGAAGACTCCACAAGGCATGCGCAATCGAGCACAGCGCCCTTGATGCACCTCTGAGTCCTCGGCCACGTCCTCCTCTGCGACCTGAGAGGGTGGATACGCGTCGGGTAGCTAGCAGGCTTGATACACTTGCCATCGCTGAGGCCCAGGCCCGCAGCTTGCATGCGCGCAATATCTGCGCGGCGACGCCGCCAGGCACAGTTGGAAAGTATGCTTTCATGGACACCAGATCCCATGAGGAAAGTGTAGCAATGTTCAATTGCTCTTTGACAAATAGGGGCCACAAAGCATCGAAACCCATCTTGCACAACAAGTCTTTCAGTCCATCAGAAGCACAACGGGAAGGTCGAGACGTAGACGCAGAGGGCTGTGCTCTGGAGCGTTTGTGTTTCGGCTGGATGATAGCCGGCAACGCAGGACGTTTGGAAGACTGTCCTGGGCGCACAGGCATGCGCGCGACACCCAAAGATACATCTCCACTGTGTAGCCAAGAAGCATGCACATGCTCGCAACAGCCATGCATTGCGAAAGTATCACAACCGAAGCACGCGGCCTGACGATACACAGGAGAAGGGCCACCGACTGCCTCAATGCGCCAA
>VSDK01021222.1:2574-27574 GCA_009767595.1 Symbiodinium kawagutii
GTTGGTTCCCGAAGCCGGGTGCTCCCAAACCTGTTAGAGGTCGATCAGAACAACAGGTCTGGGGCCTGGAAGCCCTCACCCCGGAGGACCGGCAAGATGTGGACTCTGATAGTCTCTTGGTCCTCAGGCAGATGTACATCACTTCCCTTGCTTACCAAGGCTTAGAACAACTGTCGGTGCCCCAACGAGGAGGCTCCTTCCTGGAACACCCCCAGGATCCCATGGAGGTGAGCAACAGCCCAGATGCCTACAAATGTTCATCCCTATGGGTGACCAAGGCCTACATCAAGTGGGCCAACAGCCTCCGACATTACCGCATCAAGTTCGACCAATGTGAACTGGGCCAAGTGGCTCAAAAGGCCACCACGCTTTCGACGGATCTGGCTCTCCATCACTGGGATGGCCTTCGGTGCACCCATGGCAAGCATGTGAACAAGGAGAATGTTCAGAGCAGTGACCTTAGCAGATACCCCTGGGCCATGATGCAAGGCTTGGCGGCAGCCATCAATGCCAAGTGCACCCCTATGTTGTCGGCACTGGGGAACCCTCTCACAGACGAAGCTCCACCCTCGACACCACCGAAGAAACACCGCAAGACCAGATCCACGACACCAACCAAACGCACCAGCCAAGGCAGGAAAGCTATCAAAGCTTTGACTTCGGGTCTGGGCCCCACTTCCTCCCATGCCACCTCGGTGACAGTGAACCCTTCCGCAGGTGCCTCTGGCCCTGAGGGAGGGGGAGCCTCCACTCAGGAAAGCCTGCACTTCGAGGAAGAGATCAAGCAAGCCTTGGAGGCTTCTGACCGACCCACCGTGGAGCCCATTGCTCACGATCAACATCTTCTTTCACCAATGATTTCCCTGCAACTTGCCTTCAAATCCAGGCCGCTTAGAGATGGCGGCGGCAAACCGAGTCCAGGCCGACTGAACCCTCTTTACAGGCCTACTACGTCACTGAAGAAGTTGGGCACGGCCATCTTGGCCTTGACCTCACCATGGACACCCACAATGGAATGGTCAGTCCAATGTGGGTCCAAACACCACCCCTTCTCTGATCAACTCCTACAAGATATCCGGATGACCTTGGGAGGCACCGCCTCCGACACACCCTCAGAAGGACAACCGTTTTACTTGGACTTGATCCACTCCTTGGCCAAACGAGCACAAGACGTTGATACGGATTACCCTCTCCACCTCCACAAGGGGGTGCCACTGGGAGTCACTGATCCACCTTTGCTCTCCCCGGGAGTTTGGCCACTCAAATCGGAACTTTCGGGAGAGGACGCACCACCTGAGTCCCTTCCCGCTCCCACGGGCAGATCCAACTACTCCTCAGCTGAGGACTTCTCCAGCTTCTTGCGAGCCACCTTCATGGAGGAAGTGGACATGGGCATGGTCATTGGTCCCCTCACGGCCCTTGAAGCAGCTCAACATTGTGGATGCTACCCGGAGGACCTTTGTCCGGGTCCCCTAGCAGCCATCGATGAGGGAGGCAAAGTCCGTACCATCTATGACGGCTCATATGGCAAGGCCAACGCCCACATTCAGAATCAAACCCAGGAGCGTACGACAGCGCCCACGGTCTTAGATTGCATCCAGGCCCTTCATTGGCTTCACTCAGCAAGCCACACACCGGCACCAACCACAGGTGCCTCTGGCCCTGATGGTTGGTGTTGGCCAACCAATCAGGACCAATGGGTTATCCTGAAGGCTGATGTTACCAAGGCCCACCGACGAGTGAAAGTGCTGGCTAAGGACTGGAGATTTCAGGTCGCCCAACTAGACAATGAATGGTGGATCAACAAAGTGGGCACCTACGGCATGGCCAGTGCACAACTCTACTGGGGTAGGCTCGCAGCACTTCTACTTCGCCTCGTTTACCACATCTTCCCCCAGGTGGACTGGGGCTTCGTCTTCGTTGACGACTTTTGTTGGCTCCTTCGCCAAACCACATCGGGGACGATGGCGACGGCCATTCTGGCCACTCTCATTGCATTGGGAACACCTCTCAGCTGGAAGAAAACCCACTTGGCTGAGATCAACACATGGCTTGGCTTTGTGGTTCACCCGAACATTCCCCAGGTTCAAATGGCGGCTCCGAAACATGTCATTGTCATGGAGCTCCTCACCCAACTCATCGAAGACAAGGTGTTCACTGCCAAGGAGATCGAGCAAGCTTTGGGCCGGATCCAGTGGGCCACTGCAGTTTGCCCATTGACCAAGAGCTTGATGCAACCCTTTTGGGCCTGGAAGATGGCTGTCACGAGCTCAGGTCGACCGCCAAAGTTCGTCCGGCTCTTGGCTCTCTTGCTCCAACACCTGTTTACCAGACCATACAAGCAACTCTCCCCCTACTTACCCAAGAGCACGTGGTGGGGGTGCAGTGATGCAAGTGCCTCCTCGGAAGGCCAGGCCTTCATTGGGGGCTGGCTTTCCAGCCAACCTGACCCTGGTAAGGACACTGTTTGGTGGTTCCACATGGAGATCACGCCCCAGGAATTCCCCTGGGGTTTTAAAGAAGGGGATCCCAAGAAGCGGATTGCAGCCTTAGAGCTCTTTGCCACCCTGATCCTTTGCCACTCCATGCTTGACCACCAAGGCCATACTACATCCCATGTTCGTCTGCCGGTTGGCAGTGACAACCAAGGTAATGTCTTTGCTCTCCTGAACATGGCTTCCAAGAAGCCCCATACAGCCATCCTCCTCATGGAGCTAATCTTGACATTGCACACTTCAGGCAGCTCCCTTGCTCCATCTCATGTTCCTCGCGAACTCAATCAATGGGCAGATGAACTCACACACACCGACTTTGTGGGTTTCAATTCTTCACTTCGCATCGATGTGAAGGCATACTTGGCAAAACTTTTGCTCGTCCCACGACTACGACCTGATGGCCAAGTAGATTTCACCGATTCTTCCACCCAAAACCCCGGAACCGGGTTCGGTGGAATGTCCTGTTTCCCTTGGTTGAGGCCCCTATCAGGAGCCTCTGGCCCTGAGAAAGGGGCCGACCAAAAGTTTTGTACAGGATAGGTGGGAATCTCGACCTGGCACACACACTAGGTCAGGCGGGATACCAAAACTTTTGGAACATAAAACCTGCAAGGCAGGTGTTCGAAACCCAGACACAAGGGAACCAGGACAAACTGGCACCAATCCACTGCGAAAGGAAAAGAGAAGGAAGGATTGGTGCATAGAGTCTGTCCTGATGTCAGTCAACTCTCTCTTTCTTGATCTGACATTTTTTCACACTTACATACATTATAAGATGTCTTTGCCAAGTTGCCGTATGCCCATGCCTATGCAATAGCTTTGTTGGAATTGATTTACAGTAATAAGCACACAAAAGGTTCAAACACTTTTGGCTGCTTCTATATGTGAAAACCGGCAAAGATGCGTTCTCGACATGTCGTTTTGCTATCTCTGTCGCTGTCATTTTTGGCCAAAGGTTTGCAAGCCGATGCGTGTAACAAAGTCGGCAAGGGCTCATTCTTGTTTTCAGGTTTATCGTTTATATTGCTGTCGCTTTATAGTTGTGAGTTTCGACATGTTCGCAAAAAAGTAATCCGCCCAAAAAGAGTATAGCTGTGCCCATCAGATGCCATGGCCACTCCTTTCTGCAAGCCAATGCTGGTCAACTGTTCCCTTTGTGCCCATGCTGAACCAACTGGAACAAAATTGCAAGAGAAAACAACCTATCAAATATATTTTTTGTTGCGTTTTATTCTCCTATCTGTTGACCCGCCTTTCCAACTATGTTGGAACTTGACAACTGTGCCTCTGTTGCCATTGTGTTGTGCTTCTTCCCCAGCATCCGGCCGCTCGAATGCCCAGTACTGGGCGTTTGGTGGGAAAGGCATTTTGGAGAGTTATGTACCACTAGGCAATTGGCCGGCCATGATCTGCCGTAGTTTTCTTCTCCATTTCCCGCTACCCTGGGCCCTTTCTTTCGTTCCGAGACAACTTTGAGAGAGAGACATAGTGAGCGAGAGAGAGAGAGAGAGAGAGAGAGAGAGGTGGAGAGAGAGAGAGGTGGAGAGAGAGAGAGAGAGGTGGAAAGAGAGAGAGAGACAGGCAGAGAGAGAGAGAGAGAGGGAGAGAGAGAGAGAGAGAGGGAGAGAGAGAGAGAGAGAGATGGAGAGAAGGATGTGGGGGAGCATGCAGATAGGCGGGTGGCACATAGACATCAGACGAGAGAAAGAGCGTTGACGCCAGGAGAGAGCTTAACGCTTTCTCATTGATGTCGACAGACCTTAGCAGTATTTAGTTGATTAGAAAACGGAATGCTTCTCAGCATTTCTCAGTGCCCTGAACTTTTTTGCCGTTGTTTCGTTGCACGCCACAGGACACCATTTCATTGAATGAGCAGAAGGTTCTGGTACCAGAGTTGGATGAGGCGAGGGTTTACAAATGTTTGGGGTTTTGCTGGCAAACAGGAACGCAGTAGAATGGAGTTCTTCCTATTCCACTGATATCAATATTTCACATAAATCTCGAAGAAACCATTGACAGCTCAGCAGCTCATTTACAATCAACGCATTTGAACATCTGGCCAGTACTTGGGTAATTATTGGCATGCAAGGAAACCAGTTTACTGTGGCTCAACTCTGTATGCCTGCGAAAAGGATTGCAAGATGCAATTCAGGAAACGATGCGGCTTCTGTCCACTGGTCATTTTTTTCAAAATGTTCTAATTCATGCAGAGTCGAGACTAGACATTTGAAGAAAATTCGGACAGATTCACTCTTCAATCAGAGGATTTTAAGTCTGTCCTTTGCAGAAAATACGTTCTTTCTCCAGAGAGCAGGTTTTTCTTCCCAGGTTTCTCAGGCATTCCTCATTTTTGTTTTTTGCCGCCATTTGTGTGACTTTGATCTTTTTCCTTCCCCAGATTGGTGAAAGTGCCTGTGATGTTCAAGAGACCCTGACGTTGAGCTGTGCCGATAGCTGTATATATATATATATATATAATATATATATATATAATATATATATATATAAATAAATCAATGAAATATTTGTAATGTCCCAACTTCTGGTGGCTTTCACCCACCTGATGCGATGAAGCAGTGCCAGTTTGCTCGGCTGCTGCTGCTGCTGCTTCTTCTGCTGCAGCTGCATGTCATGAGTCAGTCCTAAAGTGTAAGCTGAAAATTGGGTCACACCAGGGTCAAATCTGCGAGCAAATCTGCGTGCCACAGATCTGTCTTGCTTTGGCACTTTGATTTTGAAAGCATATCTATATATATAGGAAACAAATGATTTAGTATAATCATCAGCGTAAGCTTCTCCTTTCTTAGTGAGGAACTCGATAACTTCGATCTGTTCCTCAAGCTCACAGAGGAAGGCCGCCGTGAACGAGAGCTGCCACTTGGTCCAGAAATGCCAAGCAGAGCTGTCAAAGCAGTCCTTTTCGACACCCAAAAACAGCCAAATGCACAAAACATATAAAGCATGTACGTTAGATATATGTATTTAAATATATGTTGAAATAGATACGTATTTCATGCACATGATTATACAAATAATCACATTTGCACAGACAAGTCATTGTGTACGTGGCACTTGAGCAATGCATAGATCCTGTTGTCGAATGTTCTATGTATCTAGCGCTTGTTGGTTGTTATATTGCAGGCACACCTTTGCCACCGCTACCACGTGCACTAGCACTGGCGAAAAAGGAAATGTTGCTTCTTCTTTTTATATAGATAGCTTTCTGAGAAAAGTATGAACATGCAAATTGTCATTCTTTCAACCGAGAACGAAGCAAGAAATTCTGGACGTTTGCCGACACAACTTCAAGGAGTCCTTGTCCTTCTCGTATCTTTTTGTCTGAAAAGAAAGATTGGCCTGCTCATCCACCCTTGAGACCTCTTTACAATTTACAATTAAGAAGCTAATGCCCCATTCGAAGACCGGTTTCAGGTCCAACCTATACTGCAGCCATCCAAAACCTTGCGAGGTTGACTGACCTTGGAGTGCCAGACTCAGATTTGATCTGTCAGAGATCCCTAATGAATCATGGAGAATCATGAGAATATTCAAACATATTCAAACATGTCCCAAGCATTCTCAAGTCATTCAGGTGACACCTATGCTGTATCTCCGGTTTTTGGGATCGAGAACGTAACATTGCTAGGTTTCACGCGAGAACCGCCCAAAAGTTTACTTCAGGGACTGGTCACTCTATCATAGAAAAGGCTCATATAAGACAGTCTCAAAAGGGTTTTGTTGTGTTTGACACGAAGCGGTACGTTCCAGCTTCCAGCTTCCAACATCTTCCAACATCTCCCACTTGGATTTGGCCTTCCAGGAAGATGAGGCTGTACTCAGATTCAATCATGCCGTGCTGGGAGACGCTTGGCTGAACGGAACATCGCATTTCCAAACTCATGCAAGCCCATATCAGTAGTGGCACCCGATGGGTTAAAGACATTTCGGTCTCAAATGACAGGTAGTGTTATGCATTCTGCACTATGTTTCGCAAGTGGATACAGAGTGAAACAGAGCTTGATGGAAACCGCTTGATTTTGGTGGTGAGGTTGTAGTCTATGGCAGCACTGGAAAAGGCAAGGCTCTTAGCGATGATGCCTGCTGCTACATACTTGCATAACGATGCAGACTGGCTGAAGACGGGACTTGGAGGGAAAATGCAGATGGATTATCAAATGCAGCCTCCAATCAGTTCCATTATCTTGAGATTGCATTTTTGAAGTTCCGAGCCACAGTTTCAACCAGGAAGTTTGTCCCCATGACTTTCATTGAGCTGAGGCTACTTCACAAAGGGCCCAGGAAAAGGAATGGATAAGGCCCAGCTGGTCACTCTGCATAGCCTCACCTACAAAACACATGCTGAGCGTAGCTCATTCTTCCCTGTGGACCTGGCTGATTGGGTCGTGATTCCTTCGTTACGATGACCCGATGATCGATCCTGCCTTTCTTCGAACTTTCGAAATTCTAAATGAAATTGTTGGTGGTTCTCTTTTGAAACTTTTTGAACGAGTAGTTTGAAACAGTAAAGAAGCTTTGTATGTCTAAGTTGTATGAAGGTGTATGTGTTTTTTCAGTGTAGTGGTTCTCTTGAAGACCAAAGCATGGACGCCCCGCTCCAGGGCAAAGGATTCCAGAGCCCAGGTTTCCAGGGCAAATCGTGGCAGGCCGGTTGAGCCAGTTGAGAGCAGGAAGTTTGACTGCTTTCACGGCTAACTTTGGAGTGCCTTCGTTGAAGAATCTCAATGCCGCCATTGAAGAAGCCACTCTTATGGATATAGCGAACCAGGTCATTGGTCGACCTTTTCCAACTGATGGCATCCATTGCGTGAAAAGACTTTCCCATCGTTTGCTGAAGACTCGCAGCCCTCTATGTAAACCCTCCATCTTGCCCCTCTCCCAACCCCTAAAAGCCAGTCTTGCGCTCATGTCGGGAACACAAGGGCCTACCAATCCAAGTTGGCTGAGTTGGGACCAAACCCAAGCCCATCGAAGTCCCAGCTAGCGCTCGAACGTCACTTTCCATGGACTGGAAAGACCACACTTTTTGTGGTAATTTGGAAGGGAAAAACACATTGAGACACAAATTGAGACACAAATTGAGACGCATTTTTCAACAAAATTCTTTTTGGCAGAACAAAGGAGCTCCAGGACTTGACCGCGCCAAGCTCTGGCGATAAGCTCTCCAGTTCCCAGCCTTCACCGACTTGATGTCCTTGCAAGTGTCCCCCAACTTTTTTGTAAATTCACATAATTGACGCCTTCCTGAGTGGGACCCAAGCCGGGCAGACTTATCCACAACCTACGAATTCTTACCCTCATCCAACTGCCTTCACCTTTTTGACCATCTGAGCCCTTCTTTGACCCTTATGGTGCTAAGTTGGGCCAAAGTTTGGTGTACCACTTTCGGTTTTGAAAAAACACTCTCCATAGCTCAAGTTTGGGCAACAGAGTGTTGATGCTCACCATTTTCCTCAGTGCTTGGGTGCCTCTCTTCAGACCTCTTTTACAGCACTGCTTTTTGTACCATGGCTGTTCGATTATGATTTGATTTCTCCAGTCAGTGATATCTGAAACATTTCGATTAAAGTGATGATATAAAACATATTCCATAATTTTATTTGAAATAACTCTGTAAAAGTCAACACGTGCAGAGGGAAAGACACAGCAACATCGGTCAGGGTAAGGGCTACGACAAGGGCTATGACAAGGGCTACGACAAGGGTTACAACAAGGGCTACGACAAGGGCGGCTATGGCGGCTCTTGGGACAAGTCAGGCGATGCGACGAGGGGCAAAGCTTGATCCGTACATTTTTGCATATATTTGTTTGTATACTGTAGTTCTTTCAACATACTTAATGTTTCTTTTAAATGTATTGCATTGTATGGCTGCAGAAGCTTTACACTTGACTTCCTGTCACGGATGCGAAAGACTCTCAGGGTCCATTGGAAGTTTGAAGTACGTTTGTACTACGCAGGTGGCGGATGCATGGGAGGCGACTTGGCCAAAGGCAATTTCGAGGAAAGCCCTCGTCTTTGTGTGACAGGTTTCATCAGCTGCAGTTTTATTCACGATAGCTCACTGTAAAGGCTAGGCTGCACTCTGATGCAGGCCTGATGGGGTCATACTCTAAATTGAAGAAGCGATGTCAATTGAGTTATTTGCTAGACAGCTTGGCCTGTTGTTTATGAATTAGATGACATTAATACAGTTGCAGAAGGATGTTCAACCTTGAATGTTGAGGCAAACCACCGCAACTTGGATGCAATAGAATGCTGGAGGCTTTGGATTTGCCGGTTCTTTTTGTCAAAGTTGATGACTTTAAAGACAAGTTGATTGCTTCTGAACGGACGGTACACGTATAAGAAAGATCAGCAAGAAATTGCTTTAGATGATGGAAAGATGGATCAATGTGTCCATGACCCGACGGGTTGATGCATAGATCACGATCACTTTGGTGGCGGATTTGTTGTGCTTTGACAAGGTTTTTGCGATTGCTTGCCCAGTGCTCCAGGGTATTAGCATTGCGTTTATCATTTCTCTTAAACATCTCAAACTCCGCACAGCTTTTGTCCTTGCTACACGGCTTTTAGCTATGTGTTTGATTCGCTTTGCTTTGTTTTCTTGGCATCGGCAGTGCCATAGAATCGATTCCCGATGGTTTATATATGCCTTGCACAGATACACAGATTCAAATGACAATCCCTGATACAGCATGATGCAGCCTTCAGCAGATGCTTTTTGAGCTGATGCCTGCAGACTAGCACTGGTAAGATCAGGGATTGCGCCCAGCAATCGGTGTTTCAAATATACTTTGCCCTACTACTTGAAGTGCATGGGGCACTCAAATTGTTAATGCTTCAGGCAGCGTATCATAGGGCTTTTACCCTACGATAATGCCGAGTTTTGACAGGGCTGAAGTGGCATATTTGGCGTGCCTTCTGAGGATGGGTGGTAAAAAGGGCTTCAACAACTACGGCAAGGGTTATGGCAAGTGAGGGCAGCTTGCGAGGCTCCAAAAATTTTGGGCACCAATATACAGGTCGGACCTCAATGGTCAGCCTGCATTATTCGCATTTGGCGGCAAAACAGTCTCGACTGCTGGACGCTTTTTTCGTCGTTTTTCATTGCTGGCCGGAGAAGGCATAGAGGTAACGTGTGGCAACGTGTCGTGACGTGCTCAAGAGAGGCTCCAAAGGAAAGGAGAGCACATGATGTCACACTGATCCCATTTGGGAGATTGGAAAAGGTAAGGCATTTGGACACACGAGGCGATTGACAGTTGAGAAGTCCTCCAAACTGTCAGAAGCTGACTAAAGAATTTGTTGTGTTTGGTACACATGGTGTGTGCTCAGTGGGAGGTTGAAGACCGACAATTTGCATGTAAGGTCTCTTGGTTTCATATTTGCTGTCTCATCGGAAACTCTGGAACAGGCACAGCCGAAATCGTGTTTGCGATGCGTGGAAGTTCGGAATTGTTCTTTTCGTGTTGTCTTGTTTTTTTGTTGAGATACTGCCCCTGTGGAGGTGTATCAATGAGGCACTTATGCAGTGATTCTGAGGTAAATCTGAGGTTAACTCAGTCTTGAGATTTCACATTGTTTTCAATTTAGATCATCGCTGTGTTTTTTTTTGTGTTTTTTGTGCAACTTCCGCCATTGTGAATTCTTCAAGCTTCTTGGCCTCAGCGAGGTGTACGAATAAGACAACATGAATCAAGAGACTGTGAGAACATATATGAAAAATTATGAAAATAGGAATCAGTGACCGTTTTGGAAAAAAAATGCTTCTACTAAGTGCAATGAGTCTATAGCAAAACGCATCATGCTCTTTCTTAAACCTACAAAGGTTCTTAGATACTCCGCAAATGTCCACCATAGCGTTCAATCGACAGACTGACATGTCCATGAGGCAACATACTTGAGCGGCTAGCAATTGTAACTCCTGGGATTTTTCACATCTTCAATGACCATGTGCAAAGTTGGGAACGCTCTTTGACTGAGTTCTTTGGACAAAAATGCGCGTTTACCAAACACCATGCCATAACACACCATCCAGCAATTTTGCCGTGGTATACCACAGAGTCGGCAGCCCACATCACTGCCAAATAGGCAGGAGTTTGCGTCTTGAGCTTTGAAATAAGGATTAGATCTAAGAATCTTATACTATCTTGTACTGATTCTTGTACAGCAGACAAACTATCTCAGCATTGCAAGAGGTTTGGAGGATTTTGTTGGCACAATGCAATGTTGCGTGTGTTGTGCTCAAGGGGCCGCCCCCATGGGAGATGACGACCCTGGCAGATCTTTCCGCCAACGTCTATAAGGCTGCGTTTCTTGAGCAAACCTCTTGCGGGAGCTTTACAAAGCTTGCAACTTGTGAACACGAAATACTCGAATAAGAATGAATAAGAAACATTTGAGAGACTTCTCATCATTTACATAATGCATTTGGTGCATTTCAGCAGTGCGCTTGCGTCACCTTGCACGACACAGCGAAATGCTCAAGGGTAAAATTCTGACACCAGTTGTTAGTCTGCCACTTGAAACAAAGGCAGGACCTACCTGGGATCATACAACATATCAGTGTCTGTGGCCTGTTTGTGGCGGGACGGGTGTCTGACAGTGTCTGATTCTGTTTGTGAGATTTGGGCCTCTTAGGTGAAACAAAGTTTCTGCAGTGGATACTGGCTTTGTGGATTGCTTGCAAGTGTCTGATTTTTGGACATGAAAAGAAGAACTGTGTTGTGACTTGGCAGAAACTTGAAGACAGGTACCACATCCAGCTGAGATATGGGGACAAGTCTTGGGAGGCCACCAGAGCTGGCTTGAACTGGATAAGTTGATCCCGCAATGGAGATCTTTTAGGAAGATCTTTTGCAAATGAACATGTCAAATGTGACATGATTCGGCCACATGCAACCACCAAGTAGGTCTCGGCAAGACTGTGACATTATGGGGTGTGCATGGTCGTGCACTACGAACTTGCCAGGTTGCAAAGCGCTTCAGCGAATTTGACACATTGCTCCAAAGCCTAGCAAACAATCGCTTTGGCGGCTTGTCAGGGCCTTGTTAGTCATTATTAGTCATTATCATGTGTCCGAACTTCAAATTGGAGTATTGCAGAAGGTGCTTAGCAGAAGGTGTCAGGTTTCAGTCGCGGAAGGTGCTGTTGGTGCCAGTCCTCGCTTGTCTCTCTCTGAGAGTTTTGAAAGGGCTTGTATGGGCTGGAAGCGCCGCGGAAAGTTTCCTGGGTTTTGCTACCATTTTATATACTCCAGCTCTGGTGGGGTCCCTCCTACCATGATGATGATGATGATGATGATGATGATGATGATGATGATGATGACGACGATCATCCATATCCATGTTTATGTATATGTCACCATACCTCCGTCCAGCACCTGGAATTTGATTAGCTTTAGCTACTTTAATATTTGGTGGTTTTAGGGGGGGGTCACTGCCAATGAGAAAAACATCACGTCCAACCATCGACGTTCCCATTCATGCAGGTTTGCGGTGGCTTGCAGGATGGGTTGGCTTGTTGGTTGGAAGGTGTGGGTTGGATTCTGGAAGGTTTGGCAGGGGGGTTTAGCACCACGTTGGTGCAGGTTGGGGTGAGTGGATCACAAGGTTCTACAGGGTTTGTTGGATGAGATACACCGTGTGCATCCGTGTGTTTGTTCATGTTCAGATTTGCTGGTTGGGTCATGTCGGTGCTCACCCGATTGAGGGAACCTTGTAAAGAGGGGCTTGCCCTCAGCATCCTTGTGCACAAGACGCGCTTGCGAAATTGATTGTCTAAAAACGTCGTTTTGTATTCTGGTGGCTCTGCGACTGCACGCTGGGATGCAAAGAAAGCCGGGGAAGAAGGGCCGGAGAAGAGGAGAGATGGGGAGAGGGATGAAGCTGCCAATCTTCGGCACCGGTTTTGGGTGCCTCGAAGTCGATTTAACAAAGCACTGCACCAGAAGTAGACTTGCTGACGGATTTGTATCTCTTTGTCCTGTACTCTTCGTATCTTATCTCTTTGTGTATCTACATATCTTATCTTTGTATCTTTGTATCTCTTTTTGTATCTCTTTTTGTATCTCTTTGTCTCCCAGCTTTTGGTCAAGGCCCAAGCTCCCAGCCAAGACCTTGCTGGGTTCACCTATGGACCAGGCAAGTGCTGTGTGATGTTGCAGGACAACTCTTTCTGGTGTTCAATCTTGACAAGAGGAAATGATTATTTGAGAGTTGAAAGGCAGCCATGTCTCCAAGTTGCATCATTTCTCAGGCTGCCATTGATGCAAGGAAAGAGCAGTGCGATACTAAGTGAGAGATTTCAGGAACACAAAATGGTTGCCTTTTTTTCCCCAACAGAGACCGACTGCAAAAAGACACCTGGAGATTCTCAGATTGTTTTCAGGTCGAAATTTCTTTGGTCTTTCACTAGTCTGCCCCCCTCAGGTTGCGGATCCTTTTGCAGGATTTACTTCTAAGGTCACGCTGGCAGAGCTTGCTTAGCAGTGAGATTGGTGGCCATGAGAGAACCCAACACTACAATTGAAACATCTGCTCTTGACCAAGAGCAATGTGAATCACACAGTATGCGTATGCATACATATTTTACACATTATGTGCATTTCTGATACGTTATATACATGTACGACACATGTATGTTCATGTGCACAACACACATGGCCGCAGATGCAGGACTTTTTTCTTTTTTTATTTTATCTCTCTCTCTCTCTCTCTTCCTCATTTCGGTTTCGCTTCCCTTCGCTTCCCTTCGCTTTGCTTCTTCCCCTCCCGGCAGCACATAGGAGAAAATACACTCTGTTGGATTTGCTCTGGAGTTTGCAAAGATTTGTGCCAATGGTTGGAGGGTCAAGGCAAGGGTCTTGCCAAAGTTCTGGCTGCCGGAAATGCTCTGGCCAGGTTCTGTCAGTATTTTGCCAGGGCTTTAATCACTTAGATACGCAAAGCGCAGCATCAGCTCATGTGTTGATATGGACTTAATGATTCCCATCTCAAGGACTCCACCAACTAGCTCCAGACTCCAGCACTTATCCCGCAAGTGACTTCTTGTCGCGAAATCGTCATTTAGATCAGTGGTGCCTTCCTTTCTAGATTTGAAGCTAGTTGTCCGAACTTTTCCGAAGCACCAATCAAAAGATCCCGGCACACGGTTTGACATTTGTCATGCAAGTCAAGATGTGGACTTTGCCTTCGAGCTTTTTGCCAATTGAATCCAAACGCAACACATTCAGCTCTTTCCGCTCTTTCCTGGGCTCGGAATTTACAAAGACCGCCGAAAAAGAAGGTGATTCTAGACGTGCTTTTTGAATCCTGGACAATCCCCACAAGAAAAAGTCAGCAGATGTCTGCAACACTGCTATGAGGCTTCATCACTGCCCCAAATTAGCTACCGTGGTGCAAAAAGCATCAAATAGCATCGAATAGTATCAAATAGCAACAAGGTTGGAAATGGAGAAGCATTCGTAGAAAGTTGAAGCCACTTGATCTTGTGTTTGTTCCTGAATCGTCATGTTTTACAATGGTTGATATTAATTCTTTGACCCTATGGTGCTGCCAGGTGAGCCTCTCACCCTCCGACCATCTGAATCTTCCTTTCTCTTTCTGCCGCCCGCGCTGGCTCTCTGGTCCTGTCCCGTCCCGTCTCTCGTTTTGTCTGTTCGTTGGTCCGTTTGTTTGTTCGTTGACGTGTCCTACTCATTAGAGCTCTGCAGATGCATTGCTGTGCTGTGATTGAAGCTGCATGTTTTCATGCTCTTTGGTCTAAAGTTGAAACAGCAAAGCGTATCGAGTTCATGGCTATTGCGATAGCTATGCCAGGCCAGATACCCGCACATGTCAAGCACTCAGAGATCCAGAGACATCTACCCACAACAAGATGCAGCATAGAAGTGCTGCGTCAAGTTGACCAGCTCACCACCATGGAGCGATTGAATCAACATATGCCCCAAACCATGAGGATATTAAGCATGTAAGATTGAACAAAAAAAGGTAGATAAATAGATACATACCCAAATAGATGAATATATGTATATATATATATGTAAAGTGTATATAAATATAAATATAAGTATAGATATAAATATACATGTATATAAATATAAACATAAATATAAACATAAATATAAATCTACATATAAATATGCATATATATATATATGCAAAAACATATATATATATATTTATTTAGATAGATAAAAACAAATATATATATATAGATTTAAATATACATATAAATATAAATATAGATATACATGTGGATAGATGCATTTTCTTAGCACTGGGAGGAAGTAGAGGGCTCTCAGGTGCAGCGATGCGGCATTTTCTGGATCTGCCCGGCCACGTTGAGGAGGAAATCAGGCGCATAGAAGTGCTTTCAGGTCTTTGAAAAGCTACGAGTTGAAATGCGATGCAAATTCACTATGCCAAAAAGAGACACAACGATCATGGAAGCCTGTGTCACGGTAGAGTTTGCGGACGTTGTTGAATGGTACCATTGACATGCACGTCCACGTGTTTGTGATTCGCTTGGCGCCCCATCTTTGTACCGGTGTGATTTGCGTTGAACTTGATCTCGTTCGGATCTTGCTCCTGTTTGGTGATCTTCATTTGTTTTGCTGGCCCGCGCCCGGCCCCGACCCCTTAGCAAGAAGCAATGCACTTTGGAAGAAAATCAAGGACACTTCATTCAATATTTCATTCAATATGATGATATTTGCAAATTTTTTGGTTTCTGAGAAGAAGCATCCTTGATTTTCAGCTGCACTAAGTGTAATGTCAACCACGCAGAAGAAGGGTGCTGTATCTCCAGATGATTTCGTGTCTGGCAACTCAGCTATTGCAAAGCCTTCTGCCTAGTACTACGCAACAATCGAGGTATCAATAGGCCATGTGTAGTTGATCTTTTCCAGACCTATCCACTTAAGGACCCGTTCACGTTATTTGTGATTAGCATATTGCTGATATCGGATGAAAGTTGTGATTTTTTAGGGTCATGCAAATTTACAGTCCCCTGAATGAATTCTTTTCAATTCACATCAATTCATTAATTTTCAATCGGGTTCTGTATGAGATGTCCATGTTGGAACACCAAGCAGTGTCTTGCATTGGGTTCCATGGCGCAGGCAAATTCAGCCAACACCTGTCAGAAGCTTCGAGGATCCACGTTTCGGTGTTGGCATCCTCAGCATGAACAAGCGCTGTACTTCTGGATCCCGCTGATATGGAAATGGCACACGCTTTCCGAAACCAAATACAGTATTAAGTATTCTGTGTCAAGCATCATTTGAGTTTCTCGCATCCTCGCAAATACCCTGCCAAGGTTAGCGGTATTTGCGTGGCACCAGATGCAAATCTTGTCATGGTCGTGGGCCAAGACGTCCAGAGAATCAGAATGCGGCTCAAAGATCACTGAAATATTTGTTGTTCTTCACTTGCAGGTGGTACTCCTAGCTTCACAAACATTTTCTGGGTGGAGTTTAAACAGTTACTGTAAATGATTCAATGATTTAATGATTTCAAAGGTTCCATTTCCATTTCCATTTTCTCCATTTCCATTTCCTTTCTTTGCTCCTTCAGCTCGCCGCTGAGGTCACCCATGAGGACTTTGGAACGCTTTAGTCATGACGCGTTGATTCCCCACTCAGTGTGGCTCTGTGAATGACGGCAATTCTTCCAGTGGAGTGTTCGTGGACAGGCTTCCACCAGCTGTGCCAACATTTTTTAGATATGAGCAACCCACTCTAAACCTTCCATGTCAGGATATCCTCCTGTAAACTTTCGCGAAAATAGTGAGACTGGCCATTTGTTTCACCACATGCTCAGACAGAAACAAGTTTTCACAATCCAGCCCTTAGATGATTTATGAAGACATTTGCATTTGATGCAAATTACATCTATACCGAATCTATACAATGTGCTTTCTATTGAATTGGTACATGAAGATGCATCAAGCACCGGTGGAGGGCTTTCATCTTTGCTACGTCACGAGACAGTTTCTTTCCCTTAAAATGCGGTCCATGCTTGCGAAATTTCAGTGGCTTCCCAGCCGTTTTTTTTCCAAGCAGATTTGGTCCATGTTCTCCCACAATGATGTAGGGCTCGATGAACCCTTCTACATTTAGAGGCAACCTGAAGCACTCTGCCACAACAAGCAAACAGATTGCTTCAGTGTCGACAGAATTGAACAGAAAACTAGAAAACTGGAAGTTTGAGCTTGCAGAGCATAGCCCATTCTACAACCTCTTCAACCCAT
Source organism: Symbiodinium kawagutii (assembly GCA_009767595.1). NCBI lineage: Eukaryota > Dinophyceae > Suessiales > Symbiodiniaceae > Symbiodinium > Symbiodinium kawagutii. The sequence goes on from VSDK01021222.1 coordinate 19,343, forward strand.
ACGCATTCCCAGAACTTGGCTGTTGTGATGTGCACGTCAAAATGACCCGCATTCCAGATTCATTGTGTTCAGATGACTCGTTTGCAAATGTGTTCGGGTGACCCTTTCGCGTAAGTGAAGACCAAGCAACAGGTGCAATTTCCTTTCACCAAAGCACCATACAGGCACCTCATTCACCCTTTCACCCTGTGCCCACTCCAAGTGGAGCACCCCGAGACACTGCGTAAGCGGCACGCTCCAAGTTTTCAAGCACAAAGGAATCGAAGAAATTGTGAGTTGTTGGCCTCCCTTCTCAAAGAAGAAATCATAGAGAATCTTCTAGATTTTCACATTTTCTTGTTAGAGCAATCCCATGAAATCCCATAGAGTACACTTCACCACCTCCAAACTTTCAATGTTCGAATTGTGCAGGACTCCACCCATTTATCAAGGCTGGGGAGAGTTTGGCCAGGTGCCCAGAACCGTTTGCTCTGCACTTCAATCTGTGTGCAAAATCAGTGCACCCGAATTTCGCACTTGCAGTCGAAGCAACACCCTCTAGAATCTGAGCTGGGTGCAAGATGGTGCAAGGTCAGTGGTGGAGCCAGATGAACTCGGAGCCTTTCATCTTTGGGTCGGACCTTGCACCTTTGATTTGCAAAGTTTCAATATTTTTCAATCTTGTCAGTCTTTTCTTTAGCCATCAAGTGATGTCAAGTGATGTCAAGTGATGTCAAGTGACGTCAAGTGTCAATGCCCTTTGCCACCTGCCGCCATTGACAGATCCACATGCATCGATCCGTTCATGTACGAAAGCCAGGCTCGAAACGGAGATGCCTCGTGGAAGCGGTCGTTCTCCCAAACCTACGGAATCAAGGCACTGGGACGGGTCTACGCGACCTGTGACAATCAAGAGAACAAGATGCCAAAAACGCACCGGCACAGCACCTGCACAGCACCGGCACAGCACCTGCACAGCACCCTGCACAGCACCCTGCACAGCACCCTGCACTCTCTAAATCGATTTCGAGTTGAAGACGATTTCGCACCTCGATGCTTGCAATTTGCACTTCACTGCTGCAGTAGATACAAACTAATCAAATCCCAGGACCACTTGTCACGTCACTTCCCCCTCGCCCCTCATAATTTCAATGTTAGCGGACGGAGTTTGATTGCGGCCCAGGGGTTTAATTCATTTCGTCCACTCGCGCCCTCGGAAACACCAACTCTAACTCGGAAAGCCGCGGGGTTGATCTCTGTGTTTGAAGAATTCGTCCACGAAAATTCGTCCTACCGTAGGAATGCTTGTAGCAGGGAACGGAGTCGGAGAAATTAGGAAAACAAAGATTTTTGGGCAGCATGCACGCCCCGCCACCTGTTATAGCCCCCGGATGCCCCCAGAGTGTATGTCTATGTCATTCTTCAATCCGTGATGGTCAGGTTTATCTTAATTATTTCTTTTTGTGTCATGGCTGCAAGTGCACGAATGGTGTTATGTATACATTGTGCAATATGAAACATGTTTCTTTACTGTTTCTTTTTTGATTCGTCCGAGCTACTTCGTGTAAGCACGGGACCAGGTTCGATCCCTGTGCTGGGAACCAGAGACAAGGCAGATGAGAGAATGAGCGTTTTCAGCAGTTCGTTGCGTCCGGGTGGACTTGGTTGACTTAGTTTGCTGATGTCTCATTTCTTGCAAAGCCTGGTTCATTGTACCCCGCTTGGCTTTCTTTACAAGCATCTTCAATTACTCAACGCATGCACTTATGCGCATCTTTTTTTCTTTGGACGGTTTGCCAACAGAACAATGCTGAGCGGCAGAGATCAATGCCAACTTGTAAATTTTCAGCAGAAAGAGTTGAAAGCTGCAATTTCAACGGAAAAGAATTGAATGCTGCCTTACATGGATATGGTACGAATTCGATTGGTTCTACTCAGACTTGCTTGTACGGCTTCTGATTTGATTTAAGATGATTTAAGTACTTTCATCCAGGACTGGGAGGCTTTACAATCCAAACGTAGGGAGTTGCATTCTTGAGTGAATGTGGAGCGAGCCAATATCTCCATTGGCTGACGTGAGGCAGATATTTGTTGGTCTCGAAGATGGAAAGATCGAGGCAGGGGAAACAAGTCATCTTGGAAAAACAATTGAAGCTTTTGTACTCAGGCGTCAAATCCAGCCTCAGTTGAAGATGCTAGTGCAGACACCCTCACAAAAGCTTTGACGACATTTTCAACAACCGCAATGAACATCTGAACATTCAATACCTTGAAAAGAGACGAGGATTGACGTTGGGATCTTGTGCCTAAGCAGCATGTTCGTAAAAGCCAGACTAAGTCCGGCATAGCTAAACACTTTGGATGCGAATAAATACACCCTTTGCATCGCTTTGCATGTTTTTCCTGTGGACAATTTTGAGAGCCAGTGAAACTCTGCACCTGTCCATAGAAGCTGTGTCTGTTGCCAGTCTTTGCGCATGGTGGTGTATTGTCAGCATACCGTGTGATATAGTTTTGTGCGAAACAAGTATGGTCTATAAAATAGAATGTAATACGTGTATTACGTGTATGTATTGAATTTGTATTGAATTTGTGTTTTTTCATGTCAGCATTTCATTCAATGACTTAGTGTGAGAGCTCCTTTCACCATTTGTCGCTTGTGCTATTTCTCCCATCCGTCAGGTCTTCCAGCTCAAGCCTGGTGAAGTTAAGCCTGAGGCAGTGGGGCGGGTGCCGATTTATGCGGAGATGCAGAGTAACTTCACCTCATCTGGAGTCAACCAAAGTAACCAGACCTTCCAAATTCTGAATGCAAAATGATTGAACTGACATTCGAATACATTCTATCATTGCAAGTTCGCACAACCACTTATGTTCTTGGTGTTGACCACCTCTTTGCAGAGTTGACCAAGCCAAAATATTCCATTGCATTGGTACAGTGGGTTTTGGCAGGTGGATCACACCCTGATTTCAGTGGAACCATTTTCCGCCGGAGAGTCTGGCTTGTCGCCTTTGTACCCGTACATAGATTACCTATTTGCATGGGCATACATTGGAGCCAGGGATGAGTCGATCCCCGATGCTTCTGTCTGTTCTGTTGTAGAGAAAGACTGCTCGATGCATTCTGTAGAAGTGTGCAGTACAACTGCCCGCACTCACCTGTTTGTCCTTGTTCCCAGCAACAAATTTATGGCCCAAGGCATCCCCAAGACATCCCCAAGACATCCCAGGACATCCAAAGACTTGCCAAGACTTCCCAAGACATCAATTTAAATTCATTTCATATTCCTCAAAGCATCAATAACACGGGTTAACAGAGGGTGCCCCAGGCGACTGTAGCTCTGGAGCTGCACCACAAGAGCCCTGTGACACATCTCAGTGTCTCTTCAAGGAGAGGAAAGTGGGTACCGCACTGCCAAAGGGCACCCCCAGTCCACAGAGGAGTCCTGCTTCGGGACTCTCAACATCGATTCACCAGGTGATTAGATCCCTTTCAGCAATGAGATTCAACCAGAAACTGATAAATTTTCATAGCCTGTTGTAGTTAATCTATGGGTGATCTCGGTTGTGCTCGCAGCTGTTGTTCCGAATCGCAGCTGTTCTTTCTTGATCTGTGCCTGGTCTGTTTGTGGAGCCTTGTGTCGTTACCGATGACTACACGTTGTTTAGGGAAGACAGAAAAGAGATGAAAAGAGACATACGATGAAACATGTTGAAATGTTTTGAACAGTCTTGCAATGTTTCTGTGAAGAAGGCAGGTCGTTGTGCAACTTTGCAGTTTCTTAAAGAGCAGAGAGACTGCACGCTATTTCCACTCTTAGGAGACTCCTGTCAGTGGGTTTCGACACAGCGATGCGAGTGATCGATGTGTGGCTTGGTGAAACAAGTCAGTGGCGACTGACATGCATGTATTTACATTTCAAGCGCTGAGATTTTGATGCGAATCCGTGGGGTGCTGAGGCGCACACGTGAGCTCCGATGCGGCGGTCGCCTACTGAAGCGACTTCGCAGTTGGTTCCCTGGTGATCCCAACAGTTTGATCGGATGTTAGATCTCATTGGTTTCTCCATGTTTTCTCCTTCCCAACTCTGAGGTGAGATGGACTACTTGACAAGTTGTCATTTGGATGATGCGAATGTGTCTCAGCCGTCACAGAAAGTTGGTGCACTTTGTCGAACAGCGAAGCCCACGAGTATCAATGGCACAACATGACACAAGTAAAGCAACTACAGCAACTACAGCAACTACCAAAAACAGTACCGAGTTCAAATGGAAGTAGGCCTCAAAGAGCAGGAGACGCGAATACTGCCAAACCTTGGACGGTATCACGGTATCGCCAATATGAAAGAATAGACTCACACTGTGACTCACACTGTTTTACCAAGACGATGCTGGTAGACTCCAGGGCAGGGGGAATGCTTTCAATGAGTTCTAGAGTAAGAGCCATAGCAGCTCTAAGTTCTATGGATTCTGTGATGAGATTTAAGCGCAGCAGATCCCTTTCTGTGATTCAAAGAGCAGAACTGTGGCCAGGCAGAAATACTAAAGTCACGTAGTTCAAACATGTTCAAAGAATCAAAGAATAGTAACACTTGGTACTGAAAGATTCATACAACTTTCATGTCTCTTTTGTTTTTGGGTCAATTTAGAATAGTTTCTTGGTCTCCTTGGACTCCTTGGACTCCTTGGACCTTTTGGCAGCTCTCAGTTTGCTGTTCGCCTCCCCTCAGGACCGCGCTCTCATTGGCACCTCTGGCGGGGTGGGGCACTTGGAGAGCAGATCGATGACTTACAAGCGCAGACGAGTGGGAACCGGTTGGGAACCGGCCAGGGCTCGGCAATTGAGTCGTTGCAAATTGCCAGAAGGTTCCGTTGTTGCTTTCAGACGCGTTGTCTAATCGGAGCAGTAGCGACACACCTGATTGATCCTTTTTAAGAAGGGTTGAACTTTGTTTCTATGCTGATACCAAACCATAATGGTAATCCCTAGTGACCAATCAGCTAATATATTATTCGCTCGAGAAAATGTTCAATCGACTTCACTTCATTCCTGTGAGTTGCAAATTCGAAGTGTTTGATTTGCTCATTGGTTTTTGGAATTTTGATATTGCTCTCATTTTGGACTCAGGATGTTTTTATCTTGGACATCTCTCAGAATCCGCCTAACTTCTTACACACTGTGCGCTGGGCGTGGGCGAATGGAAGAGGTCCTTCTTTTTTTGAGGTCTTGCATCTCGAAGCCTAAGCTGCATGCATCTCTCAATAAGCTGCATCTCACATTTCATGTATTTTCATGCGTTTTCATGCGTTTTCATGCATTTTCATTTCATAAATGAGAGGAGAAGTGACTCCGCACAAGTCATCGGCATCCGAAACATTGCATCAGGGCTCGGAACTTGGACACTTTGTCGACGGCACAGGTGGAAATGGGCTCCAAGCCAGTGTCCGACATGGCCCTCACCCAGGACACCAAGCAGTAAACAATCCCGGATCCCGGAATCCCACTGCCAGGTAGCAAATCCACAATCTTTTACCAGATTTGAGTGCGGTTGATCTTCCATACGGCTAAGTTGTATATATCTATATATTTCAAGCACTACAAATCTAACGGCCCCTCAAAGGAAAAGCCAAAGAAGTCTTCCTCGTTTCTAAAAATGATAGATCAACCCCAAGCTTCCACGGTTGAGGATTGAAAAATATCATGGCTTCAGAGATGGCTTTCTCCTTCTCTGAGACCTGAGAGTCCTTGAAGGAGACTTTGTTGGTGGCACACAGTGACTGTATCGCCGCTTTGACTCTTGCTCCGCGTGGAGAGGACAGCGCTTTGTATTGCCTTGGGTCATTGAACGGTTGAGGAACATCCAATCGCACCCAACTAACAAAACTTGGACTCGGCTTCCAGATGCCAAGGAGGGAACCACTGTCACACTGGGGACATTTGTGCAGGAAAGCAATATTGCTCGCTTGGGCAATTACCGTGTGAAGCATCTGCACGAGTCCGAGGCTGGTTTCAAATCTACAGGAAAATTATGATCTCCTGAAAAAGGACTGTTTCTTATCCAAGTACCTCAATGTGGGATAGCAAAGGGTTCCTTTGGATACGAAACTGAAGTTTATCAGAAGCTTTTACAGTTTGACATCGGAGGTGAGTATACTTTCTGTTGCGTCCGCAGAGATGCGAGACTTGGTCTTTGGAGGCGAGAGAAGGGAGACAAAGGGAGACAAAGAGCAGAACAGAAACAAACAGAGAAACAGAAAGAAGTTCTCTGAGAGTTTGAAGGGAGAAGCTTTCAGATGACTTTGAAGTCGGCAGGATTGCATAGGATTGCATAGGATTGCATAGGATTGCATATGGGTGTGACCACTGTAGAAGGAGCAGAAGTAGTGATGGGAACGCTAGCGATGGAGGAGACCTGCCCCAGGCAGGAACTTGTTGACAGACTGTTGCTGGCTTGAAATCCCTCCAATGCATTCCGCTGTGGCATTGGGCATTGCCCACACTTCCGAAGGATCCACAAGATTTTCTTGTATGCTTGGCAGTTGCCATAAGAGAGGCTGAAAACAGAGACTGGTTGCCAGATGCCAGGCTATTCTGATGGCTCTGTTGCAGTATGGTCAATGCGAGCGACAGAGGTCCTGCATCTGAATCGTTTGCCAAATGCACTTTACAAACGTACAGTTCTGCAGTGTAGACTTTTCGGTTCTCGGTTCCTTTCCCTCCCTTATTCTTTGTGTCTTGTGGAATAACGATCACAGAGCAAGTCAGGTAGCTAGTTTTTCAGAAGTCCAGGTGCTTAAGTGCAGTTTCAGATCTGGACCACACTGCGTCTTACAGATACATATCTGTCACCTATCCCTGTTCCGCAGGCTGTTCTAGTGCTGCAGGGGCACCAGTGCGACGTTACCCGTCTCGTGGCCCCAGCAAGTTTTAAGCTGGCGAGAGGAATTGGAGACTTTGGAGAAAGTTGGTTCAGCATCATACAATTTGCACACATTCTAATGCCAGACTTCATTGTTCGACAAGTCTTGAACAAAACACATCAAAGTAAAGTTTGATCAACCACCTAATCCAATGCTGTAAAGGATAATCTTCTTCGCACTTTGAAGGTGGCCCCTACTTTTGCATTTGCCCACGGTATATTTTTGCTCTAAAACAGGTCAGACGGGAGCTGAAACGGTTGAAAGCCAGCGCACGCAATGTACGTAGCAGGTTTGGATTGAAGATCCTCCATGGGGACCGGTGCTGTACACCGGTGGAGGAGATGGGAAGGCGTTCCCCCGTCGCCTGTGCTGATGGTTGTACTTCTACTTCCACTGTCCATAGACGTCCGTAGATGCCATGTAGGTCTTCCATTTGCATGCCAGGTTGCATCCAGCTTGCAGGTAAATGAGATAACATGATGTGGCTTTTGCAGGTAATGCTTGCAAGCTTAGAAAGCTGAAATGTCAGTCTCCTGCAAACCATCGCATCTCAAGCACTTCATTTCTACCTTTTTGACGTGCTTAGCTTCCTGTTGCAGCTGTAAAGCATTGTGCGCAGGTGACGACTTGGAATTTGAATGGCAGCGCAGAGGTACCCATGGGTTTCTTGTGCAAAAGTTTCCTTGTTTTGTGACTTTCAAATCACCCCCGGACCAAAAGGGATAGTCTCAGCTAAAGGCCACAACTGGCCACAACAGCCCCATTGCGTCAAGGAAAGTCGAGAAAGAAAGTCAAGAACGAAAGTCAAGAAAAGAAGAAAAGTGGAGTTCGCAGTTTTTGACCTTACGTCCGCAGGAGTTTGCATCATGGGCTCCAGCTGGTGGCTTCCGGCTTGATTGAGCTGGCAGCGAGGATCAAATCTATGCCTATATAAATGCAGATATTAATAAATGGCATACAAGAATAGCTTATATATGATACACGTGCACATAGACGTAGTGTTTCAATGTGTTGGTTCTTATCTGCTTTCACGAACTCTGATTAGTTGGAACAAACTTGGCAATATTCTAAAAGTTCCTGGAGAAATGCCGATTGAGCCAAGCGATTAGACGCTTTTCTTGCACTGGTGGAGGTTGAGAACATTTTGATGTTACAGTTTCTTTCTGCATAGAAGGCGGCCAGTTTTTTTGTGCCATAGTTACTGTTCTAGCTGATTAGCGTAAAGCCAGTGGTAGCTTTCCGCTGAAGTTTCGCTGTGCTTTGGCAAAGCTGTTGGTGGGGTCTGCAGGAAGGGCCCGCTGTGCGTGAAATATCACTGGTTCACTCTCCTCC
>VSDK01021222.1:32574-36743 GCA_009767595.1 Symbiodinium kawagutii
ATTCTTGTTCAACTTTGTTGTGAGACTCCGTTCACCAAGTCAAGGTATTTGAAGGAAGACGGCAGCCAAATACTTGTCAATAAACTTTTCAAGAATTGTTTGCCCGGACGCTTGACAACATGTCTTACCCAACGGATCTTTCGTTTGTAGCTACCAATTCACAGACTTGACATGAAAACTCAAACGTGTCCAGATGAGGTATAAGCTGCAGCCAACATTCTTCTGCTGTAGGTCTTTTCATCTTATTCTTTTCCAGTTTTCATCAATTTTCATCTTCTAATTTTTTTCGCTTGCAACTCTTGCGGATTTTGCAATGAACTCCCCTCGTGCATGGTGGCATTTACCTGCGCCTGATGACGATGACACTTGTGATGAAGGGAAGGCGTGTGGTGAAGCACGGTTTGGCAATTCTTCAACATGAGCAGTGTATATATATATATATATACACAATATGTACATATTTGGGGTCACTGTACTCATGCCTGGAACTTGATCCCCAAGTTCAGCTCTAGAGAATATCCACGGAACGAGCAAGAACTGAAGCAGGGGCACATCCAGTCCTAGAAAGGAGAGAGATGAGAAGGAGATGAGAAAGAGATAGAGAGATATGAAAGAGACTTCAAAGTTTCAAACCAAGGACTTCAAAAAGATCGCACCCCAAGCAATTCGCAGCTTCGCCGGAGGCGAGCGAGCCTGGCACACCTGTTCGCTCTGCTAGCAACAGAAGCCGCGGGAGTCAACAGAGTCAAGAGACTGAAGAAGGCAGGGGCGTCTCACGGATGCAAGAGCGTCTCAACATGAAACCACGACTGCGTTGAAGTCTCAAAGCAATATTCCAATCACTTCTTTTTTAACGTAATTTTGGAATTATTTTGAATATCTACACTCAGCACATGAAGCAATTGGATGTTTGGTCGGCTGCTCTTAGAGTAAGTACGGTTGCCGCTACGGCAATTGCCTTTCCGATAGTGTTTGCGCGCATTTGCCACCATTTTGCTGTCATTCTTTTTTATTGTCATTGGGTTGGTTCCTGGTTCTGTTTTTGTTCATGCCATCATCTTTGTCAGAGCAGAAAGAGCAATAGAAGCAAGCAGTAGTTAGGAGCAGTAAGGGCTTAGGAGCGGCAAGAGCAGTAGGAGGAGTAGGGGCAGTAGAAGCAATAGCAGTAGTAAAAGTAGTAACTGAAGAAGTAGTAGTCGCAGTAGCACGAGTAGGAGTATGATATAAGACGGAGTAGGTATATGACTAATGAAACTCACCAGTGACCGGGAACTCTGATTTCTCAGAGAGACTAGGACATCTGCCGACACCGTAACCGCCAACGGGTCCTCAAGTGCTTCGATTGCTCCTACCCCACTGCATTCCTACACCCATATTCCTGCACCATCCCCATAAACGCATGTCCATCCATCAACGCCGGGCCTATCCCACTGTCCCCTAGATCGAATGCCCATTGTCCCCCTATGTCCCAACACAGTGGAGTGCACTGAGTAATTGGTGGTAGAGGTGGTCAACGCTGTCACCAGGGGCGCGGCTCGGCTGTCGCTACTGCTCTCGATTTTTTCCTTCCCAAGTCCGTCACTACTAGGATGCTTTCTTCAGACATGCATGCTCAACGCGTTTTCATACGCCGAGGCTATCCGAGGCTGCATTTACTTTCAAGACACAGTTCCGCGGTTGTTGCCATTTGGTTCTGCGATTCTTCTTTTTTTCTCCACATTTGGCCCAGTTTTGACTGAGAAAATGCAAACAAAAGTCATGCGATGTTTTGGAATTCCACCAGCTCTAATACTAATACTTATTTTTTTCCAGCACATTCTGCTTGTTATTCCTCATCCTTTTGCATTTCTGCACTTTGCAAGGCCTTTGTACAGGGAGTCTGTGGCAAACGCAACAAGCAAGCAGTACCATGAGGAGAGTCATGGAGTTTGGGACGGGCAAAGGAGAAATCAGTTGATCAAGCAGTTGAGCAAGCGGTTGTTGGTAGGTTGGATTCGTGACTTCCCTACCTACGGTAGGTTGCTTTCTCTCTCTCCGAACAAAGTAAGTGCTGCAGTAGGGAACTTGATCAGACTCAAGACTTGCCGGTCTTTTCCTCGAAACAAAGTTCTGTAAGGCCTCAATTTGTTGATGCCCTGCCACAGTGCAAATTTCTATTGGAAGCTTTGAAATCCTGTGGGCATTCGCCTTCAATTCCTTTCAGCAGCCTGCCATCCCCTGTCATCCCTTGTCCAGATCAACTGATAAGTCGAGACCGAAGCGCTTCCAGCCACAGCCTTACACGCTTGACATTGGACCAGTTGGTAGGTTGGTAGACATCATATGTTGTGTCAATGCTCTCAGAACACGACTGCGTATCACAGCAACATTTGTGTGATGTCTTTTGTGAGAGCCCCAGCCATCGATTGTCAGGCAAGTTCTCAATCAATGGATCCCACGGCCACCGGACCATGTCAGGGCCTCAAATATCTGCTTTTGAACTGACCCCTGGGCGGAAATGGCCAGTGGTTGAGTCATTTCTTGTTTTGATCAGAACTCCCGACAGGTGGATTAGGTTGCGTATGTGGAATTCAGAGAATACGAACACCGGGTGTGGAGAAAGTGCGAATAAAAAGTCCAACTTCAGACATGACACTTCTTGGAAGATGCATGGTTGGTGACACCTGCATCCCTTTGCAAAGCCAGGCTATAAGTCTTGTTTGAATCTTCTCTTTCATCTACGTCTAACTTATGTTGCGGCCAAAATGGATCAGCTTCTACTGTCGCATAGCGAAAGCAACTTGATCGCTGCCAAAGCACTGGGCCCACGCAGCCCACATCGGCTTTTTGAGATCCGAGTAGAACCAATGTCCAAGCAATGTCCAAGCACCGTTGGTTTGCCAGGTATTGATGCAGAACTGTCCAGAGTTAAATGGTAACGAAGCATGACCTTAACAGAGCTGTCAAGCGTTCGGGTTTTAACGAAATATATCAAGGGTACTCTATCGGGTCACTGTTCAACCAGAAGAGTTTGACACGTGTCATTGTTGACGATCCAGCTATCAGTTTTTGCTTCAAGATCTTCGAGTTTCAAAGTCCATCCTTTCAGTGGCCATTCGCATCTGACAGGAGCGACTTCGGAGATTGGCCAAGCCGATACAAAGAAAGTCGAAGGTGACCTGACATGCTGTTCACTATGAGGTTCACTGGAGTATAGACAGGTTGATGTACATAGACGTATGTAGATGTAGGTAGATGTAGTGTATAGATTCAAGATAGTCCTTAGATTGTGACCAAACATCGGAGTATCCAATGGGATGCAAATTCTGAGGATAGCGAGGGCATGATTACTGTCAGCAGATGTCCCATGTAAAATTACTGTTACGATCCGGCTCCGTAGGTTAGCAGTCCCAAGCAGCAGATTCTGATGATATTGTCATGATATTGTCATGTTTGTTTTAAATGAGCAGCTTCTGTTTGCAGCATTGAAATTTGGCAAAGAATGAATAGTCATGCCCACAGTCAGAAAAGGGTATGGGTGGGTGCAATACTTGAGGTGTAGTGTTGATGTGTTTCTTGTTGTTTCATTGTCGATTACACATGTCGTAGATACTGTTTAGATTACAGTGTTTGCCTCTCTTAGTCGGACAGGAAGCGGGCTTTGAACTTACGCTGGTGCATCCCAGCAGGCGCTGGGCGCTGGAACTGGAGTCGTAAGAAAATGCATCTCAAAGTGCTGAACAAAGTCTAGGACTTTTTATCATTGACTGTCTACAAGTGCCTTGAAAACATTTTCGTAGCCACTCTAAGACTCTTAGACCCTTTGCTTGGCTTCTTCTTCTTCTTTTTCTTCTTCTTCTTCTTCTTCTTCGTATCTGTCTTATGGTTTGTCTTCTAGGTCCTTCTTCTCAATGCATTTCATTCATGCTTTGAATGTCGTGGTATTTCACTACGCGCTGTAGTTGTAGTCATACTTGTAGTTCGTTCATTCCGTCATTTCCTTTACTGCATCCCCCTTCTCCATATTCTCTGAATCTTCTCCCTTTCTTAATAGCTTGTGTGCTTTCCATTCTCCCCTTCTTCCCAATCCTTCTTCTCCCCTTTCAATTCTCTTTCTTTTCTCTGTCCTTTCCTCTTCTTGGCAGATCTTTCCTCTTTTTTTCCTCTTCTTTTCCTTCTTTTCCTGCTCT